>NBZC01000057.1:0-89162 GCA_002245345.1 Scheffersomyces stambukii
ATTGATAATTGTGCAAATATTGCAAAAATAGTATCCTTATGTGTTCTTATACATGAACTTCGTTAGAATCTATGGAGTAAAGATCATCTAGCAGGAACACAGGACTTCAAAAAAGCGGTATGAGGTATATTAAAGCTAGAGATAAATTCATCACCATAAATTTTGATTTGCAATATTGAATACTTTACTTCAAATACATCACAATTGTAGACATAAAACTAAAGTGAACTTTTACAAGTCACGATATCCAGCAATATGAAGTTGCTTGCGTTTTCAAACCAATTGACTGAGATTATCAAAATGCTAGAACCACGGCAACTATTCAGCTGCTGAGCCTCTATTTAAGCTACGGAATTCTGATATTTAATAATCCTTGAAAAATATTATGTAGTCCCAGTGAAAGGTGAATTCAAAATAAGTTTCTTAAAGGGACTTATTTCCAGCAGTTAAGGAAAACAATTCAACACGATAGAATTTGATTGTTTATATTCCTCACTTCTTCAATCATGCAAATGATTCGAATCAAGTTACTTACCCAGATCTATATTTCTTTGCTTTCCATACAAAAAATTCAAATCATTCAGTTGACCAATTTTTGAATTTTGAAGAAAAGAAGATTGCTCAGATTCTTTTTCTCCTACTTGCTCTTTATCTCCCTTCAATATTAAAGAATGAAACGATCTATCATATTCTAAAATATCTTCAGGAGATATTTTGATTGTAGTTGCCTGCTTACGCAACATCAAAGATAACAATGTATCTGCAGAAAGCAGTTAAACAACGGCGAAAACAGATAATAGGAACAAGTCAATATTAACCACAAACAGGGATTTTGATGCTAGAAAGGATTCTAGAAAGATAAGGTGCAATTTTAAGTGATCTGACACCGCTTGAGGAAAGTCTTGTGCACCCACATATAACTTGTACTAGATTCTGTGTTTAAAAATCTTCGAACAGTTAAAATCAAGAACCAAATTTTGTTTCACAAAATTTGAACCAAGTGCACTTGGAGAAGGAGAAAATAACAAATAATAAAAATTGGTTTGTACGGTATTGATTTCCACTACATTATTTTGAATTGAAAGAAATAATTTCTAAGAGTGCGAGTTTGGAAAGTGAGGTTCAAGCATTCAGGAATATTACAGTAATGTCCAATAGATCAAACCAAGTAATTACATTAGAACAACTCAATTCGATATCCTCAGAAAATCAGATAACAGACTCAAAAAAGCCAATAATTTGGAAAGAGTTCGGGGTATATTTGGAAAAACGAATTGATATTCATACTAATATCGAAGCCAATCTTTCTAAGTCAATTTCCAGCAAGTTTATCACTAATTCTTACCCTGACAAGTCATACCTTTCGCAGAACATATTTTATAAGATTTGTAACTGTTGCCGTCGTCCTATTGGTACTAAAAGTTTGCAAGCACATTACCAGAAGTGCATCGAGTTAAAAGCTAGAAGAGCCGAAGAACAAATAGAAATTCCAACAATGAGTACATCCCAGAAACGTAAAAGAGGAAGAGCAATATTAGACATGGATCCATCATCAGTAGATAGTTCTAGAAATACGACTCCAATTCCCGGTACTCCAAGCTCGAAAGATGGTTCAAATGGGGTGGTGAGGCAAAAGAAGAAATATAAGAAGTCTCAAACACAGAAAGAAAAAGAAGCAGCGAATGCAGCAGCAGCGGCAGCAGCAGCAGCGGGAGATGGTAGAAAAGATAATGGAAAGAAAAAGAAACAATCTAAACCAAAATCTGCGGCAAAGCCAAAGGGACCTGTTGATGTTGAGAAGCAATGTGGTGTTCCATTGCCCAGTGGCGGGTTTTGTGCACGTTCGTTGACGTGTAAAACACATTCTATGGGTGCTAAACGTGCAGTCTTAGGAAGAAGCGCTCCATATGACGTTCTACTACAACAGTATCAAAAGCGTAATCAGGCTAAAATTGCAGCTTCAAATGCTCTTGCGGTTCAAAGAAGAGAAAACGCTGCTTTCCATGTCGCAGATTCTGGTGGTTTTCACGATTCGAATTTCAATTACAATAAAATTCTCGATCCAGATGAGGAAACTCATTTAGTATTAGAAGGACTATCAAAGAATAACCCTATACCATTAGAGAGAAAGATTATATTGCCAGTTAGATACCGTCATAGGTTTCTTCAAGCACGTGAGTTCTATGCTAGTGCATTAATTATTTCGGCTCATCATGGACAGCAGCAACAACAACAACAAAATCAAAGAAATTCAAATTCCGGGGAGCAAACCTTAGCCAACCAAGCTATTTCTGGATCAATAGGTGGATTGCAAGGTAGATGTGCCCTTATTAATGTTGATGCTGCCCCAATGGTAAATTATGACTCGCCAACTCAAAGCTTTAGTGCTATTCCGGGCGAGATATATCAAGTAAGGGCACCATCAAAGGCAATTTTGATGACGGGTCAACACAATACACTCCAGCAACAAGCTTTTCAACAACAGCTACTCAAATATCAACAACAGCAACAGCAACAGCAACAAGCTTTGCTATTGAAACAAAAAGCTCAACTGGCGTCGCAACAACTACCACTGATTCCTGTTGACAGTCATTTTCAAAACTAGACAGGGCATTTTTTAGTTATAAATACGATTTTGTTTGTTAAGTTGATTGTATTTTAATACAAGTACTACACCTTGCAAAACGTTAGCTGATGCCATTAGAAATTATTGAAGCTAAAGCTAATAACACTGCAAACTGCGCTTGAATCAGTTTTGTTTAGGCCAATTTTTTCTATTTTTCATGATCCATTTATGTTTTAATACTTCAGGCAAAGTTAACCTATTCCGTGGATCTTTCTGCAACAATCTTATTATCAAGTCTATGGCATCTTTATCCATGTATGATGGAAACTTAATATCAATAGTTGCAATTCTTTTATAAGTAGAATTCTTGTCCACTTCTTCAAATGGTGGTTTGCCTACCAAAAATTCGTAACACAATATTCCCAATGCCCAGTTATCAACATTATGATCATGTTCTCTGCTCTCAATCATTTCAGGCGGCAAATAATCTAGTGTTCCACAAATAGTAAGTCTTTTCTTAGATTTGGCTGAATATTGAAGGACTGGAGCATGATAAACTGACCACCCGAAATCACTAAGCTTGATGTGATTATTCAAAGAAAGCATGATATTTTCAGGCTTCAAGTCGCGGTGGATTATATTTTTTGAATGTAAGTATATCAATGCTTGTGTTACCTGATACATATACAAACTAGCTCTTTGATTGTCGAAGCGTTTGCTTGATTTAAGATGTTTATATAATTCACCATACACCAGGTATTCAAGGATTAGGTAAACATTTTCAGTATCGTAAAAATATCCATATAGTCTCAGAATGTGTTCATGATACAAGCATGATTGTATTTCCACCTCCCTCTTAAAATTCTTTTCCAAATTTAGCTCCACCAAGCTCTGCTTCGACATTACTTTGAGGGCAACGAGATAACCCAGTGGCCTATGTTTAGCTAAATAAACTCGACCCAATTTACCTTTACCAAGAATTCTTCCAAGTTCGAAGTCATCTAATGAAAGTTGTCTTTTCTTTTTGGGAGATTCCATAAAGGGTGATGATTGGGTGTCTGATGAACTAGTATATACAATAGGCCTATTTTGAACATGCTTTTTGAGAATTTTGGATGACTTAAATGATGATTTATCTAAAGACTGAGTTGCTGAAGTACGAGATTGGTTAGCCATATAATGGCTCGTTAAAGTTTTTGACAGTTTCAAGCTGCTCATCTTCTCCACTTTATTCGCACATAATTTTGTAGCAAAATGGGTAGTATTTCTGAATGAATTATCAGTATTTAAATGGGTGAAATCTTGGGATGTGTGATCCAATGAAGGTTTCTTGTGTCTAATTTTGGATGTTTTATGGTCAAGTGATGGAACATTATTTGATATCTTGGAGAGTGGCTTTCTTTCCCGTTTTAACAATGAAGTCGAATTGATCACGGACTGTGACAACGAATGTAACCTAAATTCTAGATGCTTTAGTTGGTTTGATTTTGAAATATCTGACATCGTTGACAGTTGGAATATAAATATCCTATGTAAGACATTGTGGGATTAACACAAGGATTTGTTTATTTATTCGTGTAACCTGCAGAATCTCACCTTGCAAAAAACAAATTGCATGTTATACTTACAAAAATTATGAATTAGAAAGTAAAGAAACTATTCAATCAAGTCAATTTGGATGACCGGAAATGTTATTCGTCAAAATACATACTCTCATAAGCACATTCTTCAGTGTATATCATCTCAAAATTGTACTACCTGCTCAAGGCTTTTGTTCTCGCTGCAATCAAAGCTGGAACCAAACAGCGTATCAAGATTAGAAATTAGAAATCATAAAGCCAATTATTGATAAATACATTCTACGTATTACGGCATCAGATTATATTGTAGCATTACTTCCCTAACATTTGAAAGTATGATTCGAGAACGACCAAGGTATTCTACCTCTAATAACTAAACTAGCTACTTAGACGGACAATTCGATGTGTGCACGAGACCACCGAGAAAAAATAAAGTGACCTGTACAAAAAACCGGGAGACGCGGCTGAAAGTTGCGTTTTCATAAAGATAGAAGAAATAAATAATGAAGTTTAGAGATACAACTCCGGGTACATTCAAGTTGGTACCAAGTTTGAAAACCTTATAAACATTAAAAGCTGTCTAGACTGAAGGGATAATCGTGATCAACAAAATTTTTGGAACAAGTATTGTTTGACTAGGTTAACAAAAAGTATGACAATTGCTTTCCAAATTCAATTTTGTACCACTTGTTGTAGCCGTGTAAAAATAGATTTTTTCTTTGTTTCTGCCGGCACTTTTTTTGTTTATACTTGAAAATATGGTGCTATTTTAGATTAAATATATTGGTGTTAAAAAAGATCTTCTCTTTTGAGGCATGCTAATTCGTGTCTGTGATGGATATGCAAACACTTGAGTTTGGTAACTTTTGTTACTAAAGAATCATTTTGAACTAATTAATCGAAACCAAATTCAATGGGGGGTGGACTGAAAAAAATAATTTCCCATTAATATCCCCCCCAGGAAAAAATATCGCTCAAGGTACGGCTAAACCCATGAGTGAAACGAAATGACCAATGTCAATCAGTTGTAAACAATAGGCAAATGCAATAGCATTCACCAACTACAGAATAGGTAGAGATAGACTAAGAGTTGATCCGTTGACATATTAATGATAGTAAGACTCTAATTGATGACCTCTCGGCAGAAGAATATCGATAAACACGTAAAGCATAGGTAAGTCACAACAATCCAAAAAAATAAAATAATAAAAATTATTTGCAAAATTAAATTCCCTTGAGTCTGATTAAATAAAATTTTGAGGATATAAATTGAGCATAGCCTGCTGTCAATTGAAGTTTTTATGACATTAATTAGAATTTCTCTTTTTATTTCTCACTGAGTGGTAATTAGCTTATTTATTCTTCAACTTCTCTATCAATTGCTGAGAACAAATCAGTAATTATCTTGAAATCATAAACAATGGCTATCAAAGACAAGGTCAAAAGAGTTTCCAGAATGTTCAGTAACGATTCGAAGGAATCGTTAGAAAAACAAACTAAGGATGCAGTGGCCAGTGAGGACACTCCAAAAACCAATCAAGTTGCTGGAGAGGAAACTTCTCAAATCAAAGATACAACGGCTGAAGTTAAGGATACTTTGGAAGATGGTGCTACTGAATTAAAAGAAGTTGCTCCCACCTCCGCAGAGGAGGGAACAACAGATAAATTGGAAACAGATGCTAAAAATGACGTCGAAGAACCAATTGCCAACGATGAAGGAGTAGACACTGAAATAAAGGCAGCTTCCGAGGATGCAAACAATGTCGTCGATGAGGCAGAAGCCTCAACTGGAAAGACTTCAGAATTGGCCGACAAAGCAAAAGCACAAGTCAAGGATTCAAGCGAACAAGTGGACAAGACTGCTAAGAAGAATGACTTTTTCAAAAAATTATTTGCAAAGTTCAAGAAAACTACACCAGCAAAGAACTAGACTACTTTTGTTATTCTGCGTGTTGAAGATGACGGATAATATTTGTAACCATCAATTGATGGTTTGATTGATTGTTTTTGTTATACACAGCTACCTACTAACACCATTATATAAAGATTTATGTAATCCATAATAATTAATTTAGCGTATTCATTTTGTAGTTTTCTCAATCTTCTAAGATAAAGGTAAAACCGTCAAACTGGGATAAAATCCTGTGGCAAGAACAGCATTTTTTTAAGCACAACACACAACCGAAAAATGCTAACAGTTTCTTCGCGTAAATATCGTGTGGCGTCATTTGCACCATTGCAGTTCAACAATCCCCTATGGCGCATGTGTTCCAAGTTTTTTATCATCCTACACAATCTAGAGAATATAGCCTTACATTGCAAAAATAAATGCAGTTTAATCCGAATCTCATTGGCAAAAACATTTACCGAGAAGCACTGAACACATTTTTGTTTACTTATTTCTGTCGCACTTACTCAATCAAGGACCCTCCATTATCATCAAGTAAGATGGAAGACTGATAACCGAGATATTGCTGTCAGCTGCCAGGCAAATCTATTGTTCTGCTAACATCCCAATATAGTATTCCCCGCTACTAACTGACGAGAAGATGTGACTCGATTTAAGCGTTACACAATAGATTATTGTGGATCTAATAGTATCTGTTGGCTTAGTGATGGTTGACAATTTGAATGTCTGGCAATCAGAATTTGTCACTCATATTACTTTAAGTTTGTACAAAAAGATGAGCTATCAATATTTTTTTAAAGCCTTCAACTGAAACGAAAATCAACAAACTGTACTATTAAAGTTGAATGAGCCGCACATTCCTGCTCATTCAAAAGACGATCATTGAATTTCTTTTGTTTCTCCCATGATTTGTGTTCTTGTAACCAAATTCGAGTCCAAACTAGTAGTATCTCATTGGAGGAAACAATCATAGTATTTTTCATCAAAATATAAGAATACTTTGGAAATATCGATACATATCATATCATAAAACAATTCAATAGTAACAACTAGTACAAGTCGTTGTAAATCCATGTGTCAGTTTTTGCATTCGCACTACTGGACAAATCAAGACAAAAAAACGCAAGGAGAGAAAGTTGTAATCATTTACAAATTTGACATACTATAGTAGTACTAAGTTAAGAACAATCAATCAGTCTATTACGTTAGCTGCCTGTTCAAGTTAACGCAACCACAACTTGTATTATCAAGAGAGAATTTGTCAAGTTCTGAGTTCTCCGAATTTTAGGAAGTCTGTACGGTCATTTCTTTTTTCTTGAATACAAGTCGTCAACATCATGGACTTACGGGTAGGGAAGAAGTACCGTATTGGTCGCAAGATTGGATCAGGGTCTTTTGGTGACATATATTTAGGAACAAACATCATATCTGGTGAAGAAGTTGCTATTAAGTTAGAAAATACAAAGGCTAAACATCCACAGTTGGAATATGAAGCAAAGGTATATAAGGCGTTAAGTGGAGGTGTAGGTATCCCTTTTGTCAGATGGTACGGAACAGAATGTGATTATAACGCTATGGTTATTGACTTATTGGGACCATCTTTGGAGGATTTATTTAACTATTGCAACAGAAAGTTTACATATAAAACTGTGTTGTTATTGGCAGATCAATTAATTTGTCGGATTGAATATATCCATGCCAGATGTTTTATTCACAGAGACATCAAGCCAGATAATTTCTTGATGGGTATTGGAAGGAGAGGTTCTCAGGTAAATGTCATTGACTTTGGTTTAGCGAAGAAGTACAGGGACCCCAGAACTCATTTGCATATCCCTTATAGAGAAAATAAGAACTTAACCGGTACTGCCAGATATGCGAGCGTAAACACTCATCTTGGAATCGAACAAAGTAGAAGAGATGATTTGGAAAGTTTGGGTTATGTACTCATCTATTTTTGTCGTGGATCGTTGCCGTGGCAAGGATTGAAGGCTGCAACCAAGAGACAGAAATATGATCGAATTATGGAAAAGAAAATGACTACTCCTAATAATATTTTGACGAAGGGATTACCTGCTGAATTTTTGGAGTATATGAACTATATCAAAACACTTAGATTTGATGATAAGCCAGATTATCCATATTTGAGGAAATTATTCAGAGACTTGTTTAAGAGAGAAAACTATCGTTACGATTATGTGTTTGATTGGACTTTATACAAATTCCAACAAGAGAAGCAAAGAGCGCAGGGTAAAATTACAGATGCGGATCAAAACCAGGACCAGAACCAACAACAGAATCAGCAAATTCAACAGCAAACTCAATCACCAAATCCACCAGGAATAGCTGTTAATCAAATTCAGCCACAGGATCAAATAGCAGCACAACAACGCCTTCAAAAACAAAGAGTTTTAATGCAGCAACATGCTCAAGCTCACCAAAAACAGCTTTCTGGTGACAATACATTTTACCCAGGCTATCAGCAACAAGAAAAACCAAAAATAATGTCGCAACAACAGCCAAACCAGTCCCAAGGTAACCCTGCTTGGCTTTAGATTAGAAGCTTCTATTTGTTTTACTGGTTAATTTACCACTTGATTTGTTATACTCTACTTGATTCCAAACTTATAAATATGCTTGTTTAGTTTCTTGTTTGAGTAGAAGATCTATGCATAAATAATTACGTCTATTTTCTTATTTAATAAGCTAGTTATTCAAATAATCTTATCTTTGAGTTCATGGTAATGTCTAGTAAAAATAATTATGGTAACTAGATACTAGTAAAAAATTTATGCATCTTTATTTACGCTGGATAGAAACTCAAAAATGTCAGTCCCATCCGGCCTCTCTGTTCCATGATTTTGTGCCTTAAAAGTATCAATATAACCAAAAAAACCATAAAACACATTCTCTTTGTTTTCCTCATCATATATTTTGTCGTAAATATATTTCATCTTAAATGAATCCATTTCTTTGCTGTATTTCTTGAAGTCTATCGGTTCATAATCCAACTTTTGCAAAGTTTGGTTGTAAGCCTCAAATACAGGATTTTCTAACAAGAGACCGAGGGCTGGTGCCTTTGGAATATTTACCTTTTTGGAACCAAAACAATTTTCTATTACATTGATTGGGCATCCTGTCCTTACAACCATAACGGCCATTGCAATCATTTTTCTGATTTGATGTAACATGAATGACTGACCATGTATCTTGATAGATACCCATTCAGTTCCTTCAATTACAAATGGATCTGATACTGTTGTTGCCTTCATGTATCTTGATGAACTAGGATCTTTGTAGCTTTTACCAATGGTAAAATTATGAAAGTTATGTGTCCCTTCATATTGCTTCATTGCTAATCTAAATTTTTCAAGTCTTGTCGATGATGTATTATAATCTCTTCTGCATTGATTCTCGATAATCTTAACCTTCCGAAGCGTCTTACCAAATTCAGTCAATTCACCATTATCAAAAACCAAAGGTTTCGAACAATTTTCATCTTCAATGGATGTGCCGATGAGACTTAATTGATCTTGTGAGATACCCGAGTCGAGCACTTTTTGGAGTGCATCTTTCCACCATTGCAGCCCTTCTTGATCTTCGTCAAACACCCCAGGCTTTTCTTGCCTCATCTTCACCAACAAATTACTCAAGATTGTTGTAGGCTTTGGAGGTAGAAATGAGTATGTAGGTAGTAAATATTCGTAAATTCTTGAGGAACATAGCTTACGGCAATCAAACGACTTGGTTGTCCGTTGTATACCCCAAACTCTGATTTGATCAGGTAATTCTGCATTGATCTTAGTAAGAATTTCTGGATCTTCTATAATCATTTTTAATGATATTACATTACCAGCCGCATGAACACCTTTATCAGTTCTTGCAGCCCTCATGAAACCAGACTTCTTGATGTCTACGGCATTCTCTTTAGAAATCGCGCCTGCTGTAGCCATTGCTTCGTAAATGTCTCTTTCGATTGTCTTTATATTTGGATCGTTCTGCAATTGCATTCCATTATATCCAGTTCCACAATAACCAATCATGACAGCACATTTCCTTTTCGGTTTTCTTTCTGACCGAGGTAAGGGACTTCCATTTTCATCTAGGAGTGGAGCATAGTCGCTGATTTTGTTAGTAACTAATCCTTGGAATTAGAAATAAATAACTTACCTACTTCTTATCTTCATAATCCTGTTTTCTCCTTTCCATTGCAATCTCCTTTCGGGTTCTTTTTGTATCTTCATCTCTTTTATCACCAGTTCGAGCCCGAGTCCACTTACTTTTTTGATCTCTTTTGTATACGGACTCATCCACCTGATCATCGTACAGTAAGCTATTCAACTCCTTTGTTTCTCCAAGATCTTCCTTTGAATTAAATTTTTCTATTCCACTTGGTTCCGTCATACTTCACGGCAACTAAAATTCTTCAATTTTCATGTCTCATCGCCTTTTTTGGACTACTGAAAAATTTCCTCATCGCTGTAGGCAAAAAAATAGTAGTTTTGAAATAAGCAACAATTTATGGTATTCTAAATAGAAAACGAAGACATGAGATCGTTAACAGAAGAAGAAACGAAAGTTGTATTTGAAAAGCTAGCCAATTACATTGGAAGAAACATTTCTTTCCTCATAGATAATTCTGAAAACCCACATGTTTTTAGACTTCAAAAAGATCGCGTTTACTATGTTTCTGAGCATATAGCTAGGTATGCTACAAGCGTATCTCGCCAGCAGTTGATGTCATTGGGAACATGTTTCGGCAAGTTTACGAAGACAGGGAAGTTTAGGCTACATATCACAGCCTTGCCTTATTTATCCCAATATGCAAAGTTCAAGATTTGGATTAAAACGAATGGAGAAATGCCTTTTTTATATGGAAATCATGTGTTAAAGGCACATATTGGTAGAATGTCAGAAGACATACCTGAGCATGCTGGTGTGATAATTTATTCAATGAGTGATGTTCCTTTAGGATTTGGTGTTAGTGCCAAGGCAACAGCTGAAGCAAGAAATCTTGCTCCTACTGGAATAGTGGCTTTTAGACAAGGAGATATTGGCGAGTATTTAAGAGAAGAAGATACATTATTCACCTAACCTAATATTTGATCAAAGTTTGTGATGGGGCATTTTAAATCTATTTACAACAGAATTCCTTTCTGTATTAGTATGTTATTTATTATAATGAAATCTTATAGATACGATTCATGATTGTGGCATATGTACAGGCATTTTTGTTTTAATTGATAAATACGGCTTAGTACGACAATGCAACCGATTTCAACAAGTAGTAAGGATTGCCAGAAGTGATGGCATAGTGTGCATTCACAATTCTTTTCAAGTTTTTGTCCAATTCAACTTCATTATTTGTTTCACCAGTGCCATTATCCTGATCAATCAACACCCCAACATCTTTCCATAGAGTCAATAACAGCTTAGTTTCTTCATTGGTCAAATTTTCCATTTCATGAAGCTTGACACCACCATTAGAAGCTAACGATTTAGCAATGTCAAAATCAAAAAATGGTTTCACAAGATAAGGATTATAGTTCTCTTCCGGTAAAGTTCCTACTGCAACAGTCTTTCTATGTGCACCAATATCACTCTTCTGGGCTAATAAAACTCCACCTTTTTGGAAGCTTATTTCACCACTAGCCATCCTAATGAACAACGATCCCAACTCAAATTCAGTTACATGTACAGAAGTGAAATCTGGGTGTTTGTACTTGGTAATAGGGAAATCAGCTAATGCATTAAATTCATCAATAGTTACCAAAATTGGAATTTTCGACGAATGGTGTATTAATTCTTCAATGAAGGATTGAAGGCCAGTCGTTGGTTGGTTTTTTCCAAATTCGTGATTAGTTGAAACAAAATCGTATAGAGTGTGTTCATTCGCTTTTAAAGTTACCTCCTTATTCTTGCCAAGAAAAGTTCTATCTTTTGATAGCTTCAACTTTTTGAATATCTTTTCATTGCCTTTCAAAATCCTATGCATCCACCTTTTAGTTAACATTGGCTGTTGATAAAGCTTTAGATCTTGATTATGAACATAGTCCGAAGTACCATTGCCAATCAAAGAACCAGATTCAAGATACAATAAAATAACCTCGTTATTGAATTTAGTCTGGGTAATAGCATTCACTTGATTTAATAAAGTAGATTTTCCGCTCCCTTTTGTCCCATGAATATATATTCTATTATTTTTGGATGGTTCATTTAATTTTTCAATAAATTGGTTATTTAATGATATTGTATTACCACTTACCAATGTTATGGGAGCTGAGAATAGTTCGTGATGCTGGAAGTTTTTAAATGCGTTAAAACACTTCAATGTTTGTTGAAAATCATTGGAATATGTAGTAACTTTGTGATGTACTTCTTCTTCGTGTGATATCAATGGCAAAGGTGGCAAATTCTTCGCATATTTCTCAAAGTTCAATTCGCGGACAGTGTCTCTGAATGGCAAGTGTGTCATACCGCCTTTCTTCGCTTTTGTTTTAGCTTTTCCATTAGATCCAAATTGAACCTTAACTTTCCCTTGTCTTTGTCTTGGTGGTGCAAATAATGAAGGTGTTGTGGAAATAAACCTAGCATTTTGTACCAAAGGTACTTTGCTTAAGCTACCGGATGGGATCCTAAGCATGATATTTACGTAGCGAATTGAATGGACTCTATTATTTCTGTCAGTAGAAAATCAAAATCATATTGGTTTACAAAAATTTTCAACTTGAATCACGCACGACTTAAAGTTTGGTTGAAAAATTTTTGCAGGTTCATTTTTGAATGTGGGAAGCACTAGGTGGTGGGGGAAGATCAATGGGCTACACTCCAATATAAGCAACGCAATGCGAAGATATGAAGAAGTTGTGCGTAATTTCAACTACCGTTCCTTTATAAGATTTGCTTCTTCTCGGACTGGAAAAGTGGTTCCCTTGAAGACTGAGTCACCCCCGGAATCTGTTTTTGCATTTGGTCACTTTTCACAGTTGCATCGAACACAACAAGGATTGAAAGATATGAACAAGGATGCTCTTCAAGCTATATCCGATTTTTCTCAATTGAAAATATTTCCTTCAGTACGAAATGCAATGATTCAAGAAATCAAATCACAATACAATCTTAAAGGCCCTAACAAAACTAGTAAAGAAAATATTCAAATAAAACCCTCGCCTGTACAAATTGCAGCTATTCGAAAAATAAATCAGACGAGAGGCAAATTCCTTCGTAAGAGTGATGAAATGACTAATAGTGAAAAGATCACCGCTGACTTAAGAATGATCAACGAGGTGAACCGCTTAAAGGTTTTCACAATAGCTGCAGAAACAGGACTGGGTAAGACATGGGCATATTTGGCTACCATATTGAGTAAACTCAAGGAGAATGATTTGTCCCAATTCAATAAAGATAGACATTTATACGAAAAAGCAAAAAAATCCCCAACCATTAGATCATTGATCATTTTGCCTACACATGAATTAGTTGAACAAGTATATTCAGTTATGGACAGAGCAAACCAAAAAGAAATAGACTATGAAACTATGAATACAATTCCTAGTATATATAGAGAATATTTTGAACAAAGTGAAAACAAACTGATGAATCTTTCAATTATGAAGTGGTCAAGTGGTGATGCACCCAGCACTGTATTTAATCGATGTGATAAAGCTGGGCGAATTGATGTATTGGTCACCACTCCTGGAAAGATCACCGGATTATCTAAGTTGGTCAATTACGTTCGTCCCTTCCGGTATTTCAAGAATGTTGAATATTGCGTCTTAGATGAGGCTGACACATTATTTGATAAATCATTTCTCCATGATACAATGGCAGTTGTTAAACATCTAGATAAATGCAAGGATTTGATTTTATGTTCGGCAACTATCCCCAAGGAATTTCAAAGAACATTGAAAAAGGTTTTTCCAGATCAAAATTCGTTAATTAATGTGTTTACTCCTCGGTTACATAAAATTCCTAGAAGTATCAAAGTTACAACAATCGATGCTACCTTATCCCCATATAATGGATCAAAAACAAGGTGTTTGGCGCAGGCTATTTATGCAATTCGGCAGGACGGAACGGATCCAGGCCTTGTTAAGCGAATATTAGTTTTCGTGAATGAAAAGAAAGATGTCGAGCCGCTAGTTGAATCTATGATTCAGAAATTTAATAACCGACCGGAAGATATTATCGGAATAACAGGAGGAATTTCGGCACGGGAGAGGTATTCTTTGTTACAGCCATTCTTAAAGCCAGCAGAGTTGATTGAAAATGATCTTGATCAAAGCAAAGTCAAGATTTTGATCACGACCGATTTGCTAGCCAGAGGAATGGATTTTGTTGGCATAAAGAATATTATTCTTATGGATATTCCACGATCATCTGTTGAACTAGTTCACAGGTTGGGAAGAACAGGGAGAATGAATCAAAGTGGGCGAGTGTTTGTGATTGTCGACAAGAAGACAAGGAAATCTTGGATTAAAGGACTCGGATCGGCAATTAGAAGAGGTATGACTATTGGGTAAATCATTTGTACGTAATTTTGGTTTTGGAGAAATGGAGGTATGTTTATATTAGACAAATCGCATTTATTGATGATGATACAGAAGATTTTTTAGACGTTAGACTTCTGAAACATATTGAAGAAGAGTCTAAGATAGCTGATACAATATTTGCAGAAAAGTGTCAGGGAAAAGTTACTAACAAAGTCCAGGATATAATTAAAACTGGTGTTTTATTGTTCCAAAAACTGGAGATTTTGTAGGTTACCTGGGAAAACTTTATCTACATACCTGATTTCTCTGTGGTATGAATAGACTATACGACCTAGGAAAATTAAAATCCTGACAGATTGGATACTAACGATTTAGAGCAAGTTGTATGCTCTTTATTTGGCCAATTAGTCGTAACATTGTCATCCATTGTGACATGTAGATCTTGTAATCCAAAAAATCAAATACCTATTTATATTGATTGAACGTGTAACAAACACTTGTCAAGAGATATATTTGGGATATAAATGACCTTTTAACTATAGTAAGACCAGTGTTTAGATTAATTTTCACTTGTTGATACAATTCTTTCATTCGGTGATTTTTTTTGAACCTCCACTTATCTTTCCGAGGTGTAGGCAGTGAAAAAACAATTGTCGTTATCAACGAAAAATTAGAACCACTTTGTTTTAGCTTACTAATGAATGTTTCTTACTTCTGCCTATCGTTTTCTTTTCATTAGTCGGAATTATAGCATTAGAAAACTTGCCAGTACAATGTCGCACAATGTTCACACATCAATCAAGGATTTACAGAAAGATATGTACTATGGTACCGAAGTAATTAATCGTGTATCATTTTTAAGGGAAGATAGCGAATTCATAACTCAGAGTTTGTTTCATCCCCTGACTAGATTTATATTTTTCAACAAACAGCATCCACTAGTGCATAAGAATTACTCGAATAGACTTGTTATCATGGCAAATGGTGACAATCAGATGGGATTGGAGATACAGGAAGACGATAAAGAAAAGAGAGGCAACACCTTCAGAATATTCGATGGTTTATATGAAAATATACCAAAGTGGAAGACGTTCTTAACGAATTGGAACAATGATAACAAAACTCAGGATTCTGAATTAAGAACAGGAAATAAACCCTTATTTTTATTCATGGGATTGTTAGATGAAAGTGTCGGATTAAACTTACACAGTTTGAAAGTTGACGATACTAATGATGACGAAAAGTATTTAGATCATCAAGGAAGATATCAAGGTATTGCTTACTATGCTGTTGATGTTACTGCTTCCAACGAATTGGAAAAATTGCTTGTGACTTTTGTAAATGACAAAATCAATGAAAAAGAGAGGAACGATCAAGATCCAGAAGCTAATGGGCTATTCTTCACTCACTCAAGAAAGCATTTCCTTTCTTTTGATCATAAAGAAGCATCTTTATTTTCCCATGGTTCTATGTTTTTCTCATGGCTTAACACGAATAGGTTTTGTCCTGGTTGTGGTTCCAAAACAATTCCGATTCATGCTGGCGGCAAATTATTGTGTACCAACAAAGCCATGGATGCCAACGAGGAGGACAAGCTGGCATGTCCAGTCAAAAGTGCAAATGTGTCTAACGCTTCTTTCCCAAGAACCGACATGGCAATTATTACTGCGATAACTAACCGGGACCGTTCCAAGATTTTGCTATCGTTGAATAGACGGTATGCAATTACAAAGATGTATACATGTACAGCTGGTTTTATGGAACCCAGCGAAACAGTTGAGGTAGCTACGAAGAGAGAGATTTGGGAAGAAACTGGGGTCACATGCAATGAGATTGAAATAATAATGACTCAGCCATGGCCATTCCCTCTGAATTTAATGATTGGTTGTTTTGGCGTAGTTGACTTCAATGGAGAAAATGAAAAAATTCATTTAGGTCATGACAATGAACTCAGTGACGCTAGATGGTTCGATATTGACTTCGTTAGAAAATTAGTCTATCATGACGAAGTGGATCCGGAAGAACAGGATAGTTTTAATCCCGAAAATATTGTGATACCATTCCCCGAGTCAGTAGCGTTTGCATTGATAAAAGCAGTTGTAGACCAAGCTGGTCAGAAGCACAAATTATAATGCATCTTTATTAGTTAGATTAGTAAAGATATAGCAATGATAACTAATACAAAATTCTCGTAGTCCAAGGTAACTAATGCTATCTCAGAAAGACATTCGCATTGCATCGTACCCCGCGAAAAGCGGATTCGCATTAGATTTCGGATATTTTCGATGGCAGGTTTAAGCAGAGATTTTCGGGATGATTTTGGTATTGTATAGAAGTAGCCAATTTGGCGGCTCAGTACTAACCGCGTGCGAATACCGAGATCAACATATGTTTAATATGTCATGCTGCATAATTGCCACTACATCACGTGAACGTTTATATTTGGTAATGGCTCAGTCCCAGGTTACATTCACTTGCCGCAAATGTCTCGACCGGAAATAATGAAAATTAGGAAAACGTGGAGACACAGTTCATTTCTTATTAATTCAACTTTTTCAACTACAAAAGGTATTGAAAGGATATCGAGGTTGGAAAATTGACCAGAGGTTAGAATATTTTGCGTAAATCTTAGACGTCATTATTGTTGAAAATTGTATCTGCGCAAGGAACTCTTGTTGATTCGTTTATTTCACCAACCGATTGCCACCATAATCGTTCGTCTGTTGCATGATACCGCCCAAACTATTATGTCTCAAAATATTTATTCTTCGCCGGTAATTGCTGGACATCGTGGATTCAAAGGAAAGTTTCCTGAGAATACTATTACGGGATTCGAACGGTGCTTTGAAAGTGGTTCAACCGTTATCGAGACCGATTTGTGGTTGTCTAATGATAATGTAATTGTTATCAGCCACGACATTAGCACTAAAAGGGTATTTAAAGATGGCGAAGGTAATGAAACCAATTTCAATATTCCTGAAACGAACTATGAACCTACATTGAAGGATCTCAAGACTATAGAAGGAGGATTTCCTTTGCTTACTTTTAAAGAAGTTTTGCAGTGGTTCAAGAAATATGTCGAGGATAATGACAGTATTGCTCACAAATTACAACTTGATGTCAAGAAATTGAACAAACCAAAAATCACAAAGCACATCATACAAGATTTGTTGTCTGTACATAATGATTTAAGTTGGTGGTTCCACCGAGTGCAAATTGGGGTGTGGGATTTGAATGTTATCAAATACTTAAACCAAGCAGAGTATTTCCAGGAAGTTTTTGGGGGATTAAAAACTAAAAATCCGCTTGGATACAGGCAATTTGATGTATTCCACATTAGTGTCAACTGGAGAGATTCGGTTCACTACATCAACTACAACTTCTATCTTGATTCGCTTAAAGACCAGGATCGATTTAAGATCAAATTAACTGGAGTTTCTCTAATTTATATTTCTACTTGGTCACAAGGATTTTTGACCAAGTTTGTCCCGTTATTGCGGATTCAGAATTTGAAATTGTATTCTTGGACGATAAATAACGAGCTACAGTATCAGTATTTGGAAAAGGTTGGCAGATTGGCTAATTTGAAGGAATATGGAGTTATCAGTGATTATCCTGATGCCATGGTGGAAATAAAGCGCAAGAATGGTGCACTTGAGCAGGATTTGATTGCTGAGAACAATTCAAAGATGGCTACTGAATTGACTGCTTTGACTTCAACAAGTTCGGACTACTACAGTGAAGATGGGGACTTAGCGCTTAAGTTAACCTTTAGGCAAAAGTTCTTGTATTTTTTGTACAAGAGTTTCACACTGTTGTCAAGTGGTAGAAGGGTTACATTGGAGGAGCAACAATTTAATGCAAAGGTAGGTGATGAGCAAGTGACCCGGGTTAAGGTGAATCCGTTTTTCATGTGGGTGTTTGCTACATGCCAAAAGTTTAGTATTTTCTAAATAGATGAACTGGGACAAAGAGGATTTAACTTGAGTAAATTTCTAGCCAATTGAGGTTCTTGATAGTTTTTAGACCGTAGTAATTCAATCAACCTTCGACGCAGAAACGTTGGCATCACTTTGTTACAACTTGCCAAATTATGCCGTCTCGGTCATGTGATAAGCAAATAGGTGACCGTATATGATACAAAAAATAATTGTAACAATACGCGGGTGCGAGCCCAGTGGGAAATCAAAATAGTTGCAAACACCTGCACATAGCCAGGTGATATACCCATAGTAATCAATGTGAATTAATACCAAAAGTTTTTTTCCCGGTTGTGGTATTCTCCCACCTTCTCCTATATTATCGAACGGTCATCGCTGCCACTATTTCTAACGCTTATTCCAGCCGGCAGACCAGTTTGCGGTATTTATAGTCACTCGCACACGACCTGCATTACCTCAGATATTGCAACTGGTTCAATAGCGATTGATTAACTGAAAATTACTGCAAATCACCTGTATCTTCAGTAAGTATCAAGCTTTCCCCGGGATAGCATAATCACACATTGGCCAACCATTGGCTTACTGGGTCTCACGGCTAAGTTGGTTTAACTCCATTGTAAGGATAGTTTTGATCCAACATCCAACCATCTGTATCGCATACCATTTCCGTGGCTCTTTCAATGGTGTTGTATAAACGAAAACAGGTGTCTTTTGTACCGCCCCCCGAGATTCCAGTGGATCTCAATACTGAGGTATGGGTTATTCCTCATACCAAAGAATGGTTTCTCACATATGAAGGATATATTGAACGCATGGATTATTACAACAAGAAGAAGTTTGTTTGTGAGATTACAGGAAACTCATGCTTGACCTTTTTTGAAGCATTGAAGTCAGAAGCAAAAGAAATAAAAGGTGTTGAACGGAACTTTCCTGAAGCACTCAGAGAACATATATTGAGATTTCTTCAATTTAACCGGATAACAAGATTGGATCAGCTTGTAGATAAGGTGTATTCTGCTTTCAAGAATGACTATTTCCCAGGAGAAACGATCTATATTCGAGGGCTAGACAAATCTGCAGATGAACAAATGCAACAGCTGCACCACAATGATGAAGATTCACAATATCCATCGTTGACCTTGACTAAACAGAGAGGAATTATTCGAGAAAAAGTACAATACGGACTGAGCTCTATGACCAAGTACCTTGTTGTGAGACTAAACGACATGCAACAAGCTATTGTCACGAACGATCACATTTCCAGAGATCGCAACCATTTTACAAAGTGGCTCATTAAAACATTCATAAAACTAACCATGTCTCGCTCTCATAAAGTAGGTGCTCCATGGGTGGTTAAGGATAAATATGCAAAGAAGTATGGGATACCTCAACAATATCCCGAAGATTTGAAATTTTATGCTGATTCAACACCAACAGGGGATATTTTATATGATAAACCAAAGGGGAGAAAAAATGCAGCTCGAAAACTCGAGCAACCAACAATAATCAAAAAAGAAAAGAAGAATGACGCCAGAAAACATGGTGGGAATAAACTAAAAGAAGCTACTGCTACTGATTCAAAATCATTAGTGCCGATAGTACCATTCAGGAAGAAATTTCCTACACATCATTTGCCGGACCTGATTCAAAAGGAAATTGAACAAGATGAACAAAATAACGGTGGGACCCCAACGATACAACTTTCTTCAATTCAGCCAACAAAAAAAAATATTGCTGATGATTTGGAGATTAGATTTGATATTCAAAACCGCCGTCCTTTACTTCACGCATTAGGATTACCCGAAAATTCTCTTTCGTGGAATCAACATCTATTTCGTGAATATAAAGATCAAAGTGATGAAGAGGATGGAGATCAAAATGCCGATAGACCTTATATTTCCGAAGAAGAAAAAAAAGCAAAAGAGATTGAAAAGGAATTAGAATTGCAGAGATTATCCTCAAAGAAATTGCTATCTGTACAAGATGCATTACAATCATGGATATTCATTAATGTTTATCATTCAGTTTTGCACATAGATACGTTCACATTTGATGATTTTGTTTATGCTATGGGATGGAATTTGGATCAATTCAATGATTTGGGTAGATGTGAATTATTGGACGAGATATGGTGTTCGATACTTGGAGCAATAGTTTCTAATAAGATCCCTACTAGTAAAGAAGCATCAATTGCTAAGAGTAGCAACGAAATATTTGGATTAACAATCAATCTTCCATCAAAAACTTCATTAATAAATGCATCTTCTTTTTCCAAAAAGAAGGAAGAAGGTGAAGAAGAAGATGTTGAAATTATTGGAGGAAATGGATCTGAAAGCGAACAAGAAGAAAAAACCTTGAAGAGTGAATACGAAGAGGACGAAGAAAATGAGTCTGATGATTCAAATACTGATGAAATCGGTAAAGGTAAAAAGTCCAAAAAGAAACAAGGGGATCATAACGCAGCAGAAGTTATTGAAATTGAGGAAGAAAATAACGATTTAGATGACAATGAAGCAGAAGATGCTAACTTGGATAGTGGTGATGAAGTAAAAGATAGTGATGAAGAAGACAACGAAGATGAAGCATCGCATAATGCTTACATTTGTATGAACTATAGAAATACTCCATGGCATGAACGGTTGAGAAAACGGTCTTTTAAGGACGGAAATTGGCAATGCATTTTGTTAGGTGTCCTTTCACTCGTTGAATACGTGCCACAGTACAAGCATATTATTGATAAAGTTTATATAAAATTAGCTCCGAAGAGCTTGCCGGCAACACCCCAATCTGTTCTCACCCAATTTTATGAGGAAATGGATATTGATTTGAAATTCCAAACTTTAAACATTCTTGTGGATTTGATTATTACAGGCCCTATAGTCCGTAACTACATCGAAGAATGCTTGGATGCATCTACCGTTCTTAGAAGAAACAGGTTGGACAATATCAGAGACTACAAGATAAATTTGGAAACTGCACAAAAAGCAAATCAACTTATATACGAATCACTTTCAAAAAATGAAGACAAACCAGATGGAGAAATAAAAAGACCACGATTAAATTACCAAAGTATCGAATTAACTGATAAAGAAAAAGCAATGGCAGAGATTAATGATGATTTCAAGCAACAATGCGAGATTAGGTGCAACGCATTATTGAAATTGGAAGAAATTCGGAATGAAAAGAAATTGATCGAAAAGAAGCTAACGGAAATAGATTGTCAACGTGTTAAATTATTGGGAAAAGATAGGCTATACAACAGATATTGGTGGTTTGAGAATAACGGGCTACCCAATTTGCATGCTGGTACCAATGATGATGATGATAACGATGATGAAAATGCTACTGAAAAAAGGAAGGATCTTGAAGATGATGAAATCGAAGTTGTAAAAGATGAAATCCAAGATGAAACCTACCTCATGGGACGGCTATGGGTACAGGGTCCATCAAACGATGATTTAAGAACTAATTTTGGAGCTGATTACAAGGAAAGTGATAGATATAATGAAATGATTTTGGAAAGAGAATATCGGTATGAAAATGAGAAAAATGAGGTAATTAATTTAGATCTAAAATTGGAAAAGGTGAATTCTAATGAAAATGAATCAATAATACAAGAGGAGACAAAAAATGATAAGAAGAACCAAGTTACGAAAATGAATTTTCGAAACATACCAAAACCTTTTGTTGAAACAACACGGGATCTACTTTCACTAGATTTTTGCATCAATGCAATATACAGAATGGATACAAATGAGGCTATTGTTGATGATGAGGGGTCATTATTGACACCGGTTCACATCTTAAATAGTTTCCAAAGAAAAGTCATTGAAGAACACCCTGATCCCCTTATTAATGGCTCAAATTGGAGATATTATGATAAACCAGAAGAAATTAATAAATTGTTATCTTGGTTAAATCCGTGGGGTAAAAGAGAGTCCCAATTGCGAAAAGAGTTAACTTTTGTCAAAGACGCGATAGTCGCTAGCATGGAAGCAAGAAGAAAAGCTCTTTGGAAAGATGCAAAGCCTCCAGACGAATTGGAAATCGAAGTTAAGTTAGAGAAACTTAGTGGCAAGCTTGAAAAATTGAAGAATCTAGAGTTAAAGGAAGAGAATGAGCTGGAAGATGATCAAATTGGAAACAAAAGGGCCTTGAGACGAAAAAACAACTCTCGTAAACGTCAAAAAGTTCAAAACGTGGAGGATGCATTAGAATTTGGAGAGGAGAAGGACCTAATTCGTTTTCAAGTCAACTTGCAAGAAGAATTGGAAGAAAGAATAGAAGAACGAGAACTAACTCGAGTAGTGGAGTGGGTCAATTCTAAGGCAATGGATGAATTTAGTAGGTCACTTTACGATGGTGGAGACAAGTTAAAAGGCAAAACCAAAAAGATCTATAAAAGAAAATAACTTGTAACATTATTATTAGTATTAGACTAATTAAACGTATGTAATATTATGAGAATCTGGTGCGCTTACTAGCGTTTCCCCAATTGCTTTCACTTGATCCGTTTTCTATTCTCCGTTCACTCATGTTATACTCTTTCTCTTGCCTTTGGATGAGGTTTTGTTTACGTTTAAGTTCAGTTCGCATAGTCAAATCTTCTCGAGCTTGCCTATCTGCGTCCGCTAAGGCCAGTGCAAGCTCTCCAAATTTTTCCACATTAACTTGCGTTGTTTCTGCTTCCGAGCCACCGCTAGCAGCTAGCATCCTCTTATCCAAAGAAATGGTAAAACCTAGATTATTCTTCCAATTAGATATCGCTGCTGGGATATTCCACTTCTGGCGATCTTCTTTTGTGAGTTTCACATCGCTATTCTTTTTCAAAATAGGAGATGGAGGCATGGATTCTTGGTGTCTATTATTTCGCAACTTAAATTTTGGGGGTAGCATAGGATCTTCTTTGTATTTGTGAATTTGAATAAACCTTTCTCGGTTGTCATTGTCAGATTTCAAAACATTACCAACTTCATAGCTCATATAGGTGACATCATCTTCCTTCTGCTCGTTTATTCCCAACTTAGCATTTAGAATTTTGGAAATGGCTTCTCGTGTTTCTTGAACAGTTTCGTGCAATGATCCATCGGAATCATTGTGCAAGTCATAGCGGGGAAAATAATGCTTTACATTGGGATATTTTTTCTTTAAAGGGATAATGTCTTCGTATGTAGCATGTACCTTTTCGTTTGACACCGCGGCTATGGTTTTAGGATAATTTAAACTTCCATCAGGATTTAAATGAATTTTAGATGCGGAAAGAGGGTCTGTAGCTTGATTGTTCTTTACGACAGTTGTGAACAGCGTCTGTTTGCTAGATAAATTTCGAAAATTTGGTTGATATTCTCGAGCTCGTAATAGTAAATGCAATTTATTTCGATCATAGGGAGTATTTAGAGGGGGCGGTAATAGTGAACTGAACATGTCGTATGCAGAGCACTATGTTAATTTTGATTTGTGTGTCTTAACAAAATAGAACATAAGAATGCTAAGGTAGTGTAAAGGATAATAATTCACTCTTGGAATAGTTGTCGTTTGTGACCTAACAAGCGACGACATCGGAGTCAAATCTTCTGTCCTAGAACGGTGGAGACACGGATCGTATCCCTGCATACTTCGTGAGGAGATTTGTCTAATAATTAGTTTATCATAATGAGCTTGCGGGTGGCAGAGAAATAGATCTTCCCTGATATTTTGTGTATGTCCCTCCCATTTAGGAAGGTAACTTGCGTGTACGATCAGTTCTGCGTATTCTATTTCCTAAACAAGCGTTACTGATGCGCAAAAACCCGATGCTCAATTGACGTAACACATAGTTCCACTAAGAACCCCGTATCTACATGTGGAACCGCGTATACTAGATGCACATACTTCGATGATGTAAATTTACTCCACCCCAAGTTTCAGAATGATCACAATATATATATCAATAAGGTTTTCATATTTTTGAAGCCGTATACATGTCTCACGAATATCCTAAATTAGTTGGATTATATTTGGTTTCAATATAGTGAACCCACTAGTTTAGTTTGCCAGATCGAAGTATATCTACATATACTAGGTATCAATAGCAGCTATCAAAATTTCAAACCCCCAACCAACTAATGAACGGAAATTGAAATTTAAAACTTAGCTATTCAAAATGTCTACTCAAACTCAAGCAAGAATTTCTTTTACCTCAAAGTTAAAGACAATCTCTTCGAGCTACAACCCCCATACGAGAGTATTGGGATATGCAGACGTAGCAAAGGCAGCGAATACATTATGCGATGCTTTTAAAGATGATTCGTTGGCTAAAATGTTGGTATGCCATATTGAGGATGCCGAATTACGCAGAAAATGTGACTTCTGTTTGTACGAAGCTTATCTCAAACAACACATAGCAAAAGGGGTTGTTGTTGGAACAGGTGAAACTCCTGAAGAATTCGAAACTGTTGCAATTTGGTCGTGCCCAGACTCTGAAGAACAGGGATTAGACTCGTTCACAACATTAATGGAAGCAGGATATGACAAAGTGTGGAATATCTTCGGAAAAGAAGGTAGGGAGAAAGTGTTTGAGGGTTTATTACCAATATTACATGATTCTTGCGAGCGAATTATAAATCAGGACTCAAGATTCAAAAACAAGGGTATTTACACTTTGGTTTATTTAGGCTCTTTGGAAAGCGCTCGAGGTAAGGGGAATGCCCGCAAGATGTTTGAATTTATGTTTAACAACTATATTGATCGTGACGATAATTCTATTAGTTACCTAGAAAGTTCGTCTCCCACCAATATTCCCATCTATGAAAGGTTTGGTTTCAGAGTAGTAGAAAATATTATTCTAGGTGACGACTCAAAGTCAGACTCTGTTGAGGGTCGGGATTATGCAATTATGAATGTTATGATTAGGGGTTCAAGGGGCCACGATTGGACAGGAGATGAAAACACAGAATGCAACAAAAGTAAATTGTAGTTTACATTTCATATTGCATTGCAGTTTCAATTCTATAGTTAACCATGTTCATGGTATTTATTATATTTACAGATATTCAGACAGATTTATTTACAAGATCGTAGATTATTCGTCTAACGACAAAACACTTTGCTGGGATGGCAATGTCATCTTACTGAATTCCTTCTTCGCCTTTTTCTTCAATATCTCCTCTTGAGACTTTGTGATGGGTTTGACAGTTTGGTTAGGAGGAACAAACTTAAATTTACCAAAACCGAATTCACGATCAGTCATCTTGCTTAAAACGTACAACTGTGACCTCACATAAGCGACCATTGCTTCGACATGCCGCATATCAACATTAGGGTCGCCGTTGAATACATTTCTCCACAACGCAGCGGCCAAAGTGATATCATCTGTCATCAACCCTTCATCATAACTCAACGTGCACCCCAAAAGCTGCGTATGGTAGTCCTTCAAATAATTCTCAATCATCCTATTGGATTTAATTCCTAATTCTTCGGACATACGTAACTCAAAGTCTTTGAATATTCTATCAATTAACTTCTGTTGGTACTGCTTTGCGTACGTATGAGGCAAAGCTCTCATTCTCACTGATAAAATCCAATAGTGCAACAACGATATCTGCACCTGTTGCGAAAACGATTTTGGAAGATGCAAGATATCGTAATAAAACTTGGCAGTCTCTGATAAAGGCTCATTCGGATAGTATAAACCTTGTTTCTTACATTCTCCAAAATATAATGACCCTGCAACCGGACCAGATCTAGACTTATCCATATCAACATTGAACGTTTTCACCACCCATTGCCCAATTTTCTGCTTCCAGCCAGACATTTCGTAGTTGGGGTTGCTTTCAATTTCATGCGTCGACAAGAAAGGTGCCTTTCTTCTTGCCTGGCGAGGGGTGATTTTAAGATCTTTTTCTATCACAGGCAAAGTTGAGTCTTTGGCCAATTGACCAGGTGCTTCCACATCTTCTTCTGCTCTGTATTTATCTAATATTGACTGCCTGGACTGGAATGTTGCTAGAACAGACTGGGAAATATTTCTCAGTAGCACACTATACCTAGGTCCAGTAATCCTCAACATTGTAAAATGCACTGGAAACACAATGTCAGTTGGCCATCACCGACCACCAACTTCGAAACATTTGCTTGTGTGTGATATGTCGCCTGGGCACGACTTTAGTTTACTATTGAAAAAAATTATCAACGAATAGACAATTCAAGTGGCCTTCCAAAGGAATTAGGGTGTGCGTCGTCGAAAAGAAGGAATCATAGGATTGAAGAATGAGTTCCATTGTCGATGCATTTCGAAAATTAAACATATCAAATAGCAATGATGCTTCAGATCATGAAAGAATTTTCACTGTGTCATATGAATACTTGAGTAAAGTCAAGAATTTCAAGGACCTGAAGGCATTTAAAAACTGCTTGGTTGCTTTGATAAACTTGGATAAGTATCATAAAGCAAATGAGATTATCGCGAAAATTTCTGGTGAGTTGGTCAACTCACTGATTTTGGAAGTATGTTATGTGTACTACAAATTGGGGAAATCAAGTGAATTGTTGAAATTGTACCAGAACCGTTCCCCACAACCGGAGGGAATTGAGATTGGATTAAAACATATTGTTGCTCAAACCTATTATAAGACAGGTGAGTATACACTTGCATTGGAACTTTATAACCAACTCATTGTGGAAAATAAATACGATAACCAATGGGACTTGGTAATAAACGAGAGGGCGGTAATATCACAATTGAACTTCACAACCTGTTCAAACGAATACTCCAAATTCGGGATAGATGGATCAACAAATAATTATGACTTGTTGTTCAATGAGGCACTAATTGAGTTGTCTAACAACAACAAGCAAAGAGCATTGAAGTTATTGGAATCAGCTAACTCCATATGCAGCAACAATACCAGCTGGACTAAGGAAGACATGATATCTGAGCTTTTACCAATCAAAATAACAACAGCATACATAAACCAGTTATTGGGAGACTCCACGAGAAGTATTGAATTATTGCAGGAAGAAAATCCAGACACCATACTGGATTCCATAATCAGATTGCTTGTGAAGAATAATTTATATTCACAATTGGGAATTCGTAACGATAATATCAATCTAATTGAGCGTGATTTGGCTTATCAGCAAAATTTGCATAGACTGAGCCAGAAAATCACAAAGCTTCAGCATCAAACTATTTTGAAAAATAGTATTACTTTAAGATATTCAACTGGTACTTTAAGCAAATCTCAATTAAATAACAAATTCGTGGGGCAGTATTTATCCGATTTCCCAGGCGATCTTTTTCCCTATATTTATAGCTTATTGATCAAATTGGATATTGACTTTAACGATTTTCAGCAAGACAAAAGTGCCAAATCGATTGCTAAAAAGTTGGTGAAAAGTGCTAAAGAGGAATCAGATATTTCCTTGCGAAGTGTTGCAATCCTTTTGTTGGTGTACTTGAATTCACATGCTGGTAATTTCGATCAATCGTTATCACTTTTAGAAGAATTGGCAGAGGAGTCTATTATGTCTAGCAAATTTTCCCCAGGAGTCATTGGTTCATTGATTAATGTGTATGATAAAACCAGCTCTACCAAAAAGTTAACAGAGCTTTTGAGAAAATTGATGGACAAAATTTTGAATACATCGGAAGAAGTATTTAAAGTTGATACAAACTACTATAACTGTGCAAAGATAATTGGATTTAAAGCATTGAACCAAGGGCAGGAAGAAAGTGCCATTAAATTATTTGAGTATTTACATACAATCAGAGTGAATGATAAATTGATTGCTTCAATTTTAACCAATGCCGAAGAGGGGCTTTCGCCAGTTCAAGAGTTGACATCGGCGAAAGAAATTGATGAATTACTTGAGGTTGATATCGATACTTTGGTTGCTCCTAATGCTAGAATCAAAGAAACAATCAAAAAGTCAGCCGGAAAAATTATCAAAAAGAAGAAGCCCAAATTTGGAACAAACAAGGTAATTAAGCCCGAAGATCAATTCACCTTGGACCAAGAAAGATGGTTGCCTTTGAAATTAAGATCGTACTATAAACCTACTAAGAAAGACAAGAAGAAAAATATGGGCCAACAAGGTTTAGTGGAGACCACTGTGCACACGAATGTCACGTCCTCAAGCAACAGTAGTGCCAGTAAGAAGAAAAAGAAGAAGGGAAAGAAATAAAGATTGCAGTTGTTGTTGGGGAATATAGATGAAAATTTTGGTAAGCAATAATCTTTTTAATTATTATACAATTGAATTCTCCTTTTCTTGATTAAGCTTGTGGAAAGTTTAGAATTTGCTATTATTGACTATTATCGCCCCATATCGATTGCTCTGGTCCTGTCAATATTATTTAGAACAAAAATCGGAGAGCACGATGATTTCATTTCCATTCAAAAGATAAATCCGAAATTCCTTTGTAATACTACATTGAATCAACTTTATTATTATTTAATAAACGCAGAGATTTAAATTTAGTACCTAAATATATCTGTAAAATAAAAAATTAAATTTGTACGTATTGGCTGATATGGGTATAAATAGAAGAATTGAATTAAAAGTCAATATGCAAATAAATCTAGCACTGGAAGCACAGGAAATTATGTTGACAAAATTGTGAAAGGGTTCTTTCGAATTAGATGTAACTTAGTCTCATTCTTCCCTACTGACATTGATCGTTTGTGAGTTTTACGAACGATATGAGCGGCCAGATTGCGTTGCTGTTTATCAATTAACTTCAATTCTGTTTCATCAAATGAGTCACCTTCACCTTCCTCCTCAAAGGGATTGAGACTAGATGCCAAATATTTATCCCTGTGTTTTCTTGATGGTGTCAAGAAACTAGGAATCGTTGTATGTTTGTGAAGGGAACCGAAATCATTGTTTGAATTAGATGGGTGGTACAATTCAGTCAACTGGGTAGTAGTACCGTCCAAACTCACAAATCCTTGAAAATTATTTATGCTCAAATCAGCGAGAGGAGGTCTATTTGACAGACGTCTGTTGATGTCATGCTTTTTGGGTTGAAGGATGTTTTCTTGGTCGTTGTGGTTTTGCTTATTGGAATAAGGTTCTTGGTCCACCTCTGGGGTTGTTCGATGATGGCGATCCACCTTATCCTCAAATATGGTGAAATTGAGCTTAACTCTTTTAGAAGATGACGAGGTGAGTCTGGTGGGGGAAATCTTTTTGGATGGTGAGAGTCGTGATGTAGTGGAAAGCTTTCGTCCAAATGGAGAAACGATGTTGAAGGGCTTGGGTGATAAAGCCGTTCTTTTTAATGGGGATGATCCTGCTGACGACATCTCAGAATATCAGTTATAATAAGCAATTCTAACAGTATTGCAATACTTATAACTGTGAATCCCCAATTAGCTGGAGAGCAACCTTTAAGAATCACTACAAAAAAGTGTCATGTTGACGAATAGTTTAGGTATATATAACTGCGCGCAGCATCTCACAAAAACACAGGGTAGCAAGACCGCGCACCATCCTTTAACACAAGTGTGTTCTGAGGGCGATCCCTAATCAGAATTTATTTTTCCTTGACCTGTTTCTAGGGCGAGTGCTTTGTGTCTGTTTGTAGTGGTTATTTTCCATCAAGAATCCGTTCCTGGACAAGGTGTCATGGTGCAATGATTGCCTCGAAGTTTTGTGATATGTTTACCCATAACGCGTAATATCTGTCTAGGAGCGACCCACAGTAACGCCATCTTTCCACGGTTTCCGGTTAATTATTTTTTAAGGGAAAGCGGTTCGATGAGCTAGCGGCTACAAATTAGGCCAAAAAGACCTGTTCGTGAACGTCTACGTTACACGCTTCCTGCGTGGTATATGTAAAGTGTCGTGAGGGTGAAAATCGGCGGGTCTTGACTACCCGAACCTTTGGCGCCAAGGGACAAAGTCACCTACACATTGTGACCAAGCAATAATTCCATTGGCACGCCCTGTGGGTCTTTCTATCCAATCAATCTTCGCTCTCCTACCTCGTATTCGGTTCCGAATCTTTGTGGTCAAACGCCAAGTCTGAGACACGGATACACAAATATTATATGTGTTTTTTCCAAGTTGGTCATTTAGGTTTTAAATTCTCACGTGACCAAATTGAGCGCTCCCTTCACAAAACTATCCTTTACAATCATTAACTTTATACTACAATTAAACGTATATTATTACCAACCAAAGCAGTTACCTGAAGCTACTAGGGTTTGTAAAAGTTACTTGGGACAAACGGCAACTTGGTAATAGTTGCATCTCTTAATTTGTTCCTAATGTCAACCTTAACCTTGGAACCAATCTTGATTGTCTTGTCAATGTAGGCTTGAGCAACATTGCCTCCCAAAGTGGGCGATGGAGATCCAGATGTGACATAGCCAATCTCGCGGCCGTCTTCACTATAAATTTTATTGTTGTCACGAGCTGCTGGCCCCTTCGAAGTGAGTCCAATTCTGCGATGTGTCACTAATGATTTGTCCTTGATCTGACTCAAAATCTTTGCTGCACCATTAAATGTGGGGTTATCGCGACGGGACTTGGCAATGAGCCATGTTAATGATGCCTCCACTGGCGTGATATCTTCCGTCAATTCGTGGCCGTAGAGACACATACCTGCCTCTAATCTCAACGAGTCGCGCGCAGCCAACCCAATGGGACGGACAATTTCAGGGAAATCTTGGATCAATGTGTCAAAAAATTGTACTGCCTGCAATGATTCCTCAGCGGTGGAGGAAGGAATCGACAACTCAAATCCATCTTCACCCGTGTAACCACTACGGGCTAAGTGAACAGGTGCTGAGATTGGCGACAATTTCACATACTTGGTTTGACCAAAGTGAATCTTTGAGAGATCTTCAGTCGTGAATTTTTGCATCAACTGGGCTGCCTTTGGTCCTTGCACTGCCAACAAGGTACCCTCAAATGTTTCGTGGTTGACAGAACCGAAATTGGCAGCTTCGCGCTTGAGAAATTCAACATCCTTTGCACGACATCCAGCGTTTGTGACCATGTAAAAATCGCGATCTCCGTGTTTGGTGATGATACAATCGTCAATTACCCCGCCATTTTCGTTCAACAATACCGACAAACTGGACTGGTTGACAGGCAATGCCTGCAAGTCAATTGGTGCAACCTTTTGCAATAAGTCTACTGCGTCCTTACCAGTGATACGGTGTTGCAACATGTGACTTACATCAAACAAACCCACATTGGAACGAACCCAGTTGTGCGAGTCAACGTGGGACTGTGACAGGTAGAGCACGGGCATCTCAAACCCTGCATACGGCACCATCTTGCCCCCCAAACGGACATGAGCATCATGTAAGGGGGTCTTCAACAATGACCCAGTGGAGTACAATCTTTTGCTTGAGGATCTCAACATAGTTTATTGGGTCGACAAGAAACAAGTTTAAAAGCTAGGGATGGGGATCTTAGTGGTTTTATACGGTGATATTCCCGATTGGGCGAGGCTGGCCCATCTGACTCAGGCGCGACAAGAAGTCAAAGTATTTGACTTCTTCAAGGTGTCGCACAAACGTCCCAAATATGTCGGACAATGTCGCACGAGCCTGGCTACTCTTTATGGCATTACGGTGCGGGTCTCTGGAGCAAACAACTGCACGACCGTCAACACGGTCAAAGCATAGATAGCAATGTCAATGCTGGTGTGTGAAAGTACCATTTTGATATTGTTTCGATGTTGAATATGATCCCAGATGTACTTCTCACCCAAGTTGACGTTGGCAGTCATCATCACCGTACGGCGATATATTTGGAGATAACTTGCACAAGATACTGGTACGTTGTCAGCACAGTATAGACACCACATCACGACCGGTATAATTGCCATCCACATTGGAGGCAATAAAATTGCAGCAACTCGTACCCATATCCAGTATTTACTAAGGATGTTCCAAGTGCGACAGGACTGGCAATGGCAGGCGTGGATGGTTGCGTTGCAATCATGGTAAAACCCCATACCATTCTCCAAATTCATGATTAATATCAGTATTTTGAATTCCAAATAATGGCTAACTTTTGACAAACTCAAGAATTCACAAGAGGCGCTCATGGCACCTTTTATGTAGACAGGTTCCCCTGGAACCGGAGAATCGTAGTTGCAAAAATTGCCAGATTGGGAAACGACAATTGCAACCTTTTCCTGCACCGGTGCTACAATCTTGTTATTACACTGACTCAGAACCTCATTATACTAATTCTGTTTCCCAAAGCTTTCGAGATATTTTGCTTGTTTTAGTGGATTCTTTTGTTGTTTGCTCTATTTCTCACTTTCTATGTGTTCGTACAACATGAAGGTAGTGGTTCCCTGGTGCTATTAGACTCCTCAGCAAACAGTTCTGAACGAAAAATTTCCGCCCGCATTCTTAGAGTGCGAAACTATGTACTACTAGTCAACCACAGAATGGAGCGATGTCGACATGGGAGGTTTCAAAGGTCGTGACATTGTTGAGATCGTCAAAGCTCAAAGATAGAAATGAGTCATTAGATGTGCTTGAGTCAATCGCATTGTCCAAGCCCCCATTGTCACTGAAACAGTACAAAGCGCTATGTCAAGGAATCTTTGCCTTGATGCGCCACGAGACTGGTACCCTGGCTTCCAGCAGGTCCTCTGCGGTGGAGTCTCGATTGTTGAGAGCCTCAAGCTGTCTCAGGTTGCTCACAGACAAGATTATCGCCGATCCCCGGACTACAGTGCATTACACCGCGGGAGTAGACGTTGTGTTTCTGGCAATGATAACCATTCGCAGCGACGGCAAGAAAGACTATACAATTGATTTCATCAGAGTGGTGGCGACGTTATTGTCAGTAAGTTATATCAAAGAGCACATGAACAAATCCGACTGGAATAAAGTGTTTTGGTTCTTGGTTGATTTTATTGACTCCGTTTGGCCTCATGCCCAGGTCCAGATAACAATTTTGGAGGAAAAGTTGCTATCTGAACTGTTTAACGTTCTTGAGACATTGCTACAATGCGAGTCTTCAGTGTCCGTCAATTATCTTGGGCTTTATGACAATTGCAACTACTTCAAGCTTTTGAATATATTGGGACGAGCAGGGGACAATTGCAGAAAAGACAACTTGTTGGTCATAACGGTTTTCCAGATCATAAATAAGTTGATCATTATACTCTCAACTGAAAATTTTGAATTTGTTAATGGTCTTATAAAACTTGGACTCCGCCTTATGATATTCTACCACCACTCGCCATTGGAGAAGCTCCAGATCCAATTTCTCATATTTCTAAATATACCTGCTACCCATAGTCTAATGTTTTTGAATGGGCTTCCCAATATTGTAGGAAATAATTATATCCTCGAAGATTTAGAAGCCGTTGTTTCGAGCAGTGAACTGGAACATCCACAAAAAGGAGAACCCCAGAGGTCAGAAATGGAATCTGAAGACAAGTTGCAACTTTCTTTAGGAGTATTGATTCAACACTTGTTTAATAAAGCAATATCAAAGGAATATTTGTTTGCTCCTACCGATGTCGGCCTCACCTTGTCAACTTCTGATTGTACCTGGTTCAAATTAAAGTCGGTATATTTGAAGACAGCAAACAACAAGCCTTGGTTATTATTATTAGGGATAACGAAATTGGTTGATTCCTACTTTAAACTCAAAAGTATATTGGCCCCAGCTGATACAAAGAATAATGCTGACTCCTACTTAAATTATACCGCTCCGATCAAGCAAATAAAAAAGAAAAAGGTTGATATTATAGCTAATTCTTTACTTTTCTCCTCCAGTGTTATTGAATTCTGTACAAGAATTATCCATTGTGAAGAGTTTTCTCAACGAAAGTTAGCAATGCAGATTCTAATATTTCACATTGAGTATTGCAGGATCTATTCGTTAGATCCTCCAGGTTATCAAAACCATGGCAATAAGACATCTATATCAGCTACAAACGATTCAATATTCGACACTAGCTGTTCAATTTCAGATTATTCCTTAAATTATTTTCTGGTCTTGAAAATAATACTTAACACATTCAACGACAATAAGCTAGAATTTTGGAGCTTGTTAGCAGCAAGAACAATCATTCATCACAAAATATTACATTGCGGTAAATTTGAAGATCCGGAATCAAAGTACCACCTCCAACTATTGAAATTGTGTCTTTTAGATCTAACTAAAAGTGAAGTTTCTCGAGTTGCTTGTAGTACCATTTACTTGTTGATCTTATTGTCCAAGAATAGCCTAAATCAATTAATTGATGATTCTGTTCTAATACAACTTGAAACATTAATCGATCTTTCAGAAGTAAACGGGCCTCAAATTTTAGCCAATGAAAGCTTTCAGTTTTGGTTCGCTCTACATTGCCTTTCAATTCTGATTAATTTACCGAAGAGAAAACTATTACCAAAGAGGATTTTGGATTGGATTATTTCGAAATGGGATTTAACTTACTTAAATTCAAACAATGGATATACCTATGATATTGCTTATATTTCTCGTTTCATTAGCTGGTTGATGGGAAATCCTGTTGATTATCAACCACATGATCACTTGCCTGAATTGTACAGAGGAGATCTATGTGAAACTATGGAATTAGTTGAATCATTTCGGGAACTCGAGAGTTTTTTATTTCTTGAAGAATTTACGAAAGTAAACGTACATTTGTTTGATTTGAATGTTAGTGCCATTTCAAGTATAAATTTGGAACCATTATTGTCAAGAATAATAGAATCGAATAAGATGTTTGTGCAGAAAAACATTGCAAGCCATGTTGTTATTGGAAGGTTGATAGTTACTGAAAGTATAGTTGAGCTGATTCGTCACATGGTAGAATACAATCATTATGTTGCAAGCATTGACTATCAATTTGGTGAAACAATTGACTTATTGACTAAACAATCTATTACTGGTGATAGACTACTTGAAATCATTCAACTACTAACTGAAATTGACCTACCTGAACTTTCAAATATTTCAAAAAGCTTTGTGAACAAATTTGATCCCCAGGATCTAATTGAAAAATGCTTTGATCAGGGATATGGCGATTCTCCGGAAATGATCCATTTTAATGATACACGTTTAGATATGTGGGATGATGAGTTTGCTGACGTTAGAGATGGCAGTACTCATCCCATTCAACAATCTTTTTCTGGCTTTTCTGTCCTTGGCAGAAGCAAGGGACAGGAGCAAGCTCTCCAAATATTCAAATTCACTAACACGCTTGGAAGATGGAAGAATATGTACCAGGAAATGTCTCTCTCAATACTTATCCGAGTTTGTGACAAGCTATCAAGCAGACAGCTCTTATCGTTATCGTTTTATATTTCAAAATTATTGGATGAAGTTGATAACCTTGATAATCTTGAAACTTTACAATTATCGAAACTCATTAGAAACATTGGTGAAAGGGTTTTAGCAGTACAAGAATTCGAGAGAAATGAATTGACTTTGACGACTGTTTGTTGCTTATTAAAAAAACTTTTGACTGTTTCTCTAAAGACAACCAATTCTGCATTTAAGGACGACTATCTGGATGTATGTACTTGGGTATTCAAGTGTGGGGAAAAAAATGTGATTCAAACACAACAGTCATTGATTGCATATTTGGAATTTCTTATTGAGTTTTTGCAATACAACATCAATGATATTTCCTACGATAAATTTGACGCAAAGTTAGAGTTTTTACTGAAGTTCTCAAATGCTCCAAATTCTATTAAATTGAAATTAGTGCCCCAAATAATCAAATTTATCAAAAGCTGTTCTTCACGTGAACAATTTAGTTTTTATAACAACCTATTCGAAAGTCTTATCAGTCCTTATAAGTCTGTTGAGACCGGAGGAAGTTATTTGTTGTTTTTTGGATTAATATCATTATCATCAAATCAAATTCTATTTTCATCAGTATTTAATATTTTAGAGTGCTCAAGGTGTCAATTCCTCAATCCTTATTTGAAGAAGTGCTTAGAAATTGTTTGCAAATCTTTAAAATTAGACGGAACGATGGAGTTGTTTACCTCAATGAAGTTTGAAATTTTGAGTAGATGGATAAAATACGATGATATCGAGAAATTCCCTTGTACATTTTTTGGATATTCAGACCTAGATCAATTTTATTTCCAAAATTATAGGTACTTGGCAAGTGTTTTTTTGTCTACTAAATGCAGAGATATGGCCTCTAAGATATTGTTTGTTGAAACTATTGCAACTCTTCGACATTCTGATTCTCAATCAGTAGTGTCTGAGAGTTTGTCGCTAATAGTTCCTCTCGCATATGCCAAGGATGGTGTGCGAAATGATGTATTTGATATATTGTCCAATGTTTTAGAAGACTCTTTTAAGACGGAATTTAAACAGAAGCTAATCTTGATTGTATTTGAGATAATTAGATTTGCTAATTTGGAAAAGGAAGATTTGATTCTTGATTTATTCCCCGATAGCGATATTTCTGCTGGCATGATATCCCAAAAATCATCTGCAATAATTGACCAACTAGGAGAGATAACACTACCATTAAGTTCAGCTATGGAATTGATTCTGAAGCTAATCAAAAAATATTATGGGTTGGAAGATGATTTCTGGAATCTGAGCGTTGTTTATTTCATGATCAGAAGAATTTCAATTTTGTTCAAGAATTCAATGTCAGTTGATAATCAAATTATTCTTCTCAGAAAGATAAAGCTAATATTAATATTGGGTGGAAGACAAACATTTACTGGTGAAGTTTTAAGGTTACTTGTTGACACATTATGCCCTATGATGAAAATCGGTAAACTTGAAGATGATATTAATTTGATTTTAATATCTATGGACGTGAAAACCTTTAGCAACTCTGATTGTGAACAGTCTACTTCACTGATCGAAAAATTGCTCATATCCTTGTTGCAGGTGAACAGAATAGATTATGATTATCATGAACTAATAACACAACTAAAAATTTATGTGCAGAATATGGATGAAGAAATCCATAAGATGCTTTTCTTTTCAGCTATCAGAGTACTTCAAAATGATCTGTTAGAATTAGAAACAATTTTAATCGAGAATGCTATCGATCAAACAAAAAGAGTGTCAAAATTGGTTTCATTATTATTTCCTCATGTCAGTTTAAGAAATGAGATTGGTGGGAAAATTGAAGTTGTAAAAGTATTGGTCGGTCTTCGAAAAGAAGAGCTATTACAATTCTCGGAAAGCTTCCAACTCTGGATCGGACAATACTTGTCGAACTATTATCTATCTGGTGATGTCAATGACCATACGGATGTTTTTGATATCCTTGAGTATCAAGAGGTACAAGTTACTCGATTTGAAAGTGAAATAATTTACTTGAACTTCATTTTGGAGAGCATTATTAAACTTTTGGATTCATCTAATTTCGAGGCAGCCGCAAGTGTTGAAACAGTTTTAGGAGTATTAATGATGAAATATGAAGAAAATAAAAAGGAAATCAATAGATTTTTTGATTTTCAAAGATTTTATAAAATTTTCAAACGGTTTCTCATTCCTTTTGATTTTCATATTTTTATTTTGCTCAACGATGATTTTGAGAGTGCTCCAGTTGATAACCTTGAAGCAATTGTTGATGAATTCGATAATGTGATCCTGTATGATGTTGATTTTGTATCTTGCAAATTAAGTTTAGCAATTCTTCAAGAGTTTGCTATTTTCACCAGTATTGCACCATTATTGAGTGCAATGATTATTAAGATGAAATTTATCGCCAAAGAAATATTACCAATGTTAGTTTGCTACTATCTAGAAAAAATGGGCGAACTTGGTCAAATAAAGATTAGAAAACTTCTCGAAGCTTTCTGTATTCAAAATACGGAAGACGACATTACAAATAAAGTTTTCATTCGCATTATAATCTTAATCAGAATGGGTGCGAAAAAGAGAAATGAAAACTTTACTCAGGTTTTTGGCAATTTGGATTTACATTTATTATTCCAAATTGCAGCAAAGACTAGACTCAACAAAATTGCCTTAATCTTGTTTGAAGATTTAGTCGATAAGGAGAAGTTGGAACATGACATTTCTAAGCAAATCGAAACTCATTATTCAATTTTGGAGAAAGTCTATTCTTCATTGGATGACGATGATTTGGCGTACGGACTCCCAGAAAGAATTACTAACCTGTTTTCAACTTCAATGATTAACAGGGCTGGGAATCCACTAGCACAATTGCATCTCACCAGCGCATTGCTTAACGCTAATTTATCATTGAAGAAAGAATCATATACATCAAATATTCTAAAGGCAATGAATAATTGTGGAAATTATGGAGCTGCAAAAATTCTTAGCAAGGGAATGGATATTGAAGTTGAGAATGAAGACGCTTTTGAGTGGAATTGGAAATTGAATAGTTGGGATATCCCAATTAGTACTTCAACCGAAGGTGAAAACGCAAGAATCTACAAAATTTTGAAGCAGTTAAATGATTATCCAATGAAGATGGCACATTTCAGTAAATTAAATTTATTAGAGGTTGTTAAGGAGAAGACCATGTTCAAAGGACCTTCGCAAAAAGAATATAGGAAAGAACTAGTAACCTGGTTAAGAACCTTAGCAGTTATTGAAAATATTTATTCTCTTACTACCGAAGATGGAAGTAATATGTTTAATTCAACTGAAAATTTCGTGAAACTAACAAACTGGTTTAATTCTTGTGACATACTGATGTGTGAGAATGTCTTACAAGCAAGAAGGGCAACATTTCAACTACTTGCAAAAAATGAAGGTTCATATCAAGGTGCCTATTGGATGAATTCAGTACATGAATTGGTTAGGTTCAATAATTTGGCAAGAATGTTTGGACAATTGCAAAAGACAATGACGTCATCAATGGAACTTCAAACGTTGATGGATCAGATTCCTGAGTGTTTAAACTATTGTACAAAAGACTTACTCAATCTCTCGAAATACCAATCTGCGCAAGCTCTTTGGATTCAAGGGCATGCCAGTGTCCCAGTATTAATGCTTAAAGATTTATGTAAAAATGGAGGCATAAAATTGGGTCTATCTTTGCTAGATTTGGGACGATCATCAATTACAGCTACTTTGGTTGAATGGATTTCAGCTTCTCGTCAAGAACTGGCACAAAGCATAATGAATTCTTATGTGTTACCAACTGTGAAAGAAGTTGCAATACTGGCAATTACTGAACGAGATGCTATTATTTTCCGGCATCTTGCTCATTTTTGTGAAGAGCAGTATAAATCGAGATCTTTGAATGATCAAATTGAAAAGCTTGAGAAACGAGCCAAAGATAAACAGGAGGAAATAGATGAATTAAAATCTCATTATGGACGTATTAAGGTTCCTGTTGAGGAAAAGAAAACTGTTCTGAGGTTTTATGCTAGGTTAAAGTTGCAATTAAGTTCTGAAAATTCTGATTTGTTTTCCATGAAAGAAAGTAAAAATTTATTCTTTTGCAAAGCGGTTGAGTTCTATTTGAAGACTATATCAATTGAAGAATGTATCGAAGAAGATTTAGATAAGTTTTTTGCAATGTGGTTACAACAAACGGGTAATGAAGAACTTAATCGTACTATTGAAACGGAAATCCTTAATTTGCCAAGTTATAAACTAGTTAGTTGGTGTGCTCAATTAATTTCCAGGTTATCAAAAGATAAAACGACTTTCCAATCAATTTTAAAAAGATTGTTAGTTACCATGTGTTTTGATCATCCTTATCATTCTCTTTACTCGTTGATTTCTTTACGGAAACATAAAAAGCATGCTATTGAGAATTCGGATTCTGCATTATTGTCGAGGTATACTGTGGCGGAAGAGATATGGGATATTTTACTTCAGAAAGATGACAACTTTGTTAACAAGATTCTTCTTCCTACTGAGAAAATCAGTAATGAATTGATAAAATTGTCAGAGTACAAGTTCAACAGAGGAAAAACTTTGAATTTGGAGAGATTGAATGTGGGAGAATATTGGATTAAGAACTTGCCAGAGCTCCCCCCTCCGTCAAAGTTTGTATCAATTGACCACACTATGAATTACGCAAATATGCCAAGAATGAGAAGTATTGATTGCAAATTGAGCATTGCAACGTCAGGATTAAGTTTGCCCAAGATTGCAACATTCATTCTTTCTGACGGATCGCAGCATAAAATTCTTTTGAAACATGGGGCAGATGATTTGAGGCAAGATTCAATTATGGAACAAGTTTTTGATAAAGTTAACCATATATTTCTAAAAGATGGGGAATGCAGGAAGCGGAAATTAAAAATACGAACCTACAATGCTATTCCATTAGGACCCACTTCGGGCGTTATTGAATTTGTCCCCAATACGACAGCTTTTATAGATATTATCAAACCATACCATTTATCAAAAGATAATATGAAATTGGAGAAAGCCAGAGATATTATGAAAGAATGTCAATCTGGCGACAAAACAGAGAGATTAAGGCAATACGAAAAGATAACGGCTAAAATAAAGCCAGTACTAAAATTTTTCTTCACTGATAGCTTTCTTACTCCGGATAGTTGGTTTAATAGTCGTATCAAGTATACACATGGTATTGCCACTACATCTATTGTTGGTCATATACTTGGACTAGGAGATAGGCACTGCAATAATATTTTAATAGACCGCAACTCAGGAGAGCCAATTCATATTGACCTTGGCGTTGCATTTGATCAAGGAAAACAGCTACCTATCCCTGAAACTGTACCTTTTAGGCTAACCAGGGACATAGTTGATGGGTTTGGGGTTACTGGAGTGGAAGGAGTATTCAAGAATTCATGTCAGCATACTTTTAGAGTGTTGGAAAAGAACCGCGATCATATTCTATCCATTCTAGATGTTTTGAGGTGGGACCCATTGTATTCGTGGACTTTATCACCCATTCGAAGAAAAAGACTACAAAAAGACGCATCTGGTGAAGGCTTACGGCCAGAAGAGGATGGATCTGAGGCAGGTCGGGCAATGCTGACGGTGTCAGATAAATTGATGGCCAGTGGGCTAAGTGTGGAAGCTATTGTAAGAGAATTAATACAGGAAGCAAGAAGTCCCCAGAATTTATCGCTAATATATTTTGGCTGGTGTCCATTTTATTAATAATACAATACTTGTCAAAAGTAATTAAAATATGTTTTAATGGAGGCTGTTTTCGTAAGTTAATTTCGGTGTCAAATCTATGATATTAGAGTTTTGGATGAAAGTTAATTAAACAGTTTCAAGCTAATCGCCAGATATATTATTTTGCAGGGAGAGGTAACACAGGAAACACAAGATAACTATTTTGGTGGGAACTAACACCCGAAAAGCAACTATACCATCCCAAGCATGCACTTATGGCGGCCATAATTCCACCTGCAACTTGAAGAGTATGGTTTCCAGTCATGTTAGCTGCTGCTAATAAAAAGAAGGCCACATCCAACACGAGGAATAAGCCCACAAAAGGTAAAGTTGCTTTGAATGTGAACAGCAACATCATAAATGTGAATAACCCCCATGCCAACAAGAAAAAGCCTACCGCATTGCCAAACTGTTCAGCATCATCACCATATGCAGCAGCAATTCCAAATGAAGGGATGCTAAGACTTCCGTATGAGAGCCAGAAGGAACCATAGCTAACAAATGCAGTGCCGGCAAATCCATTGCCGATAACCATCTCCCAAACTCCGGCAAGAAACTGAACAACCCCACCATAAACAATACAAAGAGACACAATTACATTTTGAACAGCAATGCCCTCTGCCCCTGCCAAGTACAATCCAAGTACAAATGTGGTCAATGAAAATGCAGAAAGTCCCACGGCAGCTGCATTACCAAATTCGTGCTTTGGATATGGTGCCAACCCAGGATTGAGTGTTCCAACGAATGCCTGCATGAGCTCATGCCTGTGGTACTTCTTATTATCCATAATGACGTATTCATTTCCCTCCCCTGCGAAACTGATAGTCCGGTAGGGAAGACTTTCGTGGGATGCACGGACTTTAGAATTCTGGTTAGAAATAGATGAATTTATAGACGACATTGTTTTTCAATAAACGGGAAAGATAACCACAAGTCAAAGAACCAGTAGCCTCATCCCATAGTCTTAAAAGCAGTGGCAGACTGCCATGTTATATACCATTCCCGTGGTGTGACAGGGGCCGGTTGTAATTTCGCAACGTGAATTTTGCAGTAATTTGTCGTCCCAATGCGGAAGTGATGCACCACCATCACCCGTCGCACTACACCCCGAAGTAGTGCCAATCTCAATCCTAATTCAGGTGCCCCACCCAAGTAGCTACATATATCCACAACCCCACTAAGTTCTGAGACGACAATCGACGACTAATAACCGTGAACGGGGTAAATATCTATACTTCTGGGTGTACGTTTTGCTTCGTTGGTCTGTCATATGATGTCCTGTCTTCATCGCCAACCAACGTAACGTCCCATTCCCCTGCAGGCACCATACATACTGTTACCAGGTTCCATCGCCTGAGAAGGTGGAACGATTTTGTGCTTGAAAACAAAACTTGGTCAGGTGTTTGGGTTGTGGAAGTTGGCTGGATTTTGAGACAATACCCACAAGAAATTAACTCCGGGGCGCATCCACTTTTGTGGGGTAGTGTTCTAAAATCCAGAACTATATCTATCTTCAGCCTTGTGTACAGGGAGCATCATCCCGCACTGAAACACAAGAAGTCCGTGATTGGCGGAACGTATCCAGGATATACCGGTTTGTTTAATCGCAAACCTCTGCCCCACTCAGCCACTGTTGCCGGTAATCCGTGCATATTTCCCTGTGGAGAAGCCTGTAACAATGCCGGTGGGGTTGCCTTGTACACCTGCAAGCGATTGATTGATAGCTTCACAATGAAAACATCGATTGTAATACTAGTGTGGTGTGCGGGTACTGTGTTCTGATAAAGTCGCGTTTGATTTATCAATATTTGACGAATGGGTTTTTGTAGCTAAAGCAATTCATTATCTCGGATCAACGGAGATGAACGACGAAAACAATCAAGAAGAATACATACTGGGTACAATTACCTCTATACCGCTATACGTAGAAGATAGTATTAGTGGTGAAACGATTAAGCGGAGTCGATTATGGATTCACATATCCCCGGCGGACTACTCACCCAGCAATGAACCTGGGTTTACTAATATTTCTATCACAGCCATATACGGTGAGGGAAGTTTCCATACAACCATCACCAAAGATACTATGGCAAACATATTCAGAACAAAGTCAAGTGTGAATATAGACTCTGGGGACTTTTACAAGGTGTTAACCACCTTATTCCCGATAGATTTGGAAACTTTAATGGAAGCACAAGACATGCCCCCTACAGAGACTTCTAGTGAATTGGAGTTAAGTGCAAAACTCTTAGCGAGAAAAAGCAACTACGATGCGAATTCAGGAGAACTACTTGACTCCGAAGATGATCCAAATGACGGTTACATAACCATTTCGCTTAAGACCCGTTCAAAATTGCCAGTTACTGTGGGGTCTTTTGAAGTAAACGCTGTTGATTTTGAGCAAAAACATCATTTGCAAAACGAGGGCAATCTATTTAACTGGCTTTCTTTGTTCTTTAATCAACAGCAAAAACTATTACAATTGATTATAGCATCCAAGCAAAATGTTGACCAATTGCAAAATGATAATTATGCTTTAGAGAATGGGTATGCTACTGCCAAACAAGATTTCAAGAATATCGTTTGTGATTTGGAGCTGAAGTTTTATCAAGTGCTTAACACAAAGAAGGATAAAATATGGGAGCTCACAAAAAATACGAATGTAGCAAACAAGTTAGTTGGTTTAAACGAAGGATTTGAACAAAAAGAAGGTAAATTGGTTCAAATTGACAAAGATAAAATTCCAGAAGACAACGATGACAATCATTTGAAAAGGAAGATAATTACATCAAAAGAGCTGAAAAAGAAACAATGTGTGAAGGCAAGCAAAATAAAAGACCCACATAGTGACTCCAGCAGCGAGCAGGAACAGCAATCCTTAGAAAAGTCACACGTACATATCAGGATAAAAGAGGAACCGGTCTCGCAACCAATAGTTGAAGATTCAAAAAAGAATATCTTGTCGGAAATAACTTCAGCAATCGATGCAAATAAGGTGAAATCAGAAGATGCCGAACTAACTTTAAAACCAAGTACTGATCGGGAGATTATTGATGCAGCGATCAATAACAATATTGGCGAAGCAAAGGATCATCAAGAGGAAGAAGATAGTGATAATGAATCATATTTAGATGTAGATTCTGATATCGAAGATGATGAATACTTGGAAAATGAAGGTAATTCAGTATCACAGAAAGAAACTCAACCAGATCTTATTCATTCACCAGAAACAGTAGCTCTTCAAAAAGACTCTAGCTCTGGTGAAGTCGTTGCTGATAGCTTGGTAGATGAAAGCGAAAAGCCTATGTTGCAAGAGATGAAAGAATTGAGAAAAATGGAGACAATCGACAAGCTAAATTTACAAAACAATACCGATTACAGCTCATCTGAAGATGAGGATGAATCTAAATTACAAAAACAGGTAGAAACAGCAACTGAAAGCCAAGGAGAAGGTTTAAATAGTCAAGGTGATGTGGCAACTGATTACAGTTCTGATGTTTGAACATTCGAATATGAATCTTATAGAGAGTGAAATTTTTGAATGATGTTGAACGAAGAATAAATGGAATATTTGGGCTAGTTTTGCCAGAGAGAAGCAGTATGAATATCTTCTGTTTGACAAACTAGGATTTTTTACATGCTATCAGAAAAAATGTAGTTGCAAATGCCCTCGGTATTCAAAACCTGTCAAGGGTAGATGCAAATCATATATAGATGGTTTGAAGATCAGATACGACCTAAGATTGGCAGAGCTGATCTTTCAGTTTCATCTCATCGCAAATGCTCTGAACTTAAACCGAGAGACAGTGATGCAAGAGCCTGTTTGAAACCCGGAGTCGACGCCGATACATTCCACCCACAAAATGGTGGACCAATTAGTTGCACGACCATCACAGATATAAATAGATTGAAAAGGACAAAGCTAGAGTGTCAAACGACAACAACAACTGTACACGTTGAACCACTCCCTCTGACAAATGCTGTCTCTCTACTATTGGTATAACTAACTATTTTGAGGCTAACCTTTCACGATGTTCAGAGGTTATCACTGTTTGTGCGTTCTACATCTATCACGAAGAGTTACAAAATGACAGTGAAAACCTTTGGGATCGGAAAAAAAAACTAACCTTCTCTTAATAAATTTTTTCTTGAACAATCGTTAATTCCCCGTCACCCGTTTCCCTGGTTTAGCTTCTCCAGTGTAGTGACAAGATTAGGTACAAGCAGTCGCAATAGAAACTCCAGCTTTTTATTAGATCTGTATTGTCTTGATTTTTTGTTCAGTTTTCCGTGTTTGCACATCGTTTAGTTTTCCTTGGTTAAGCCATCGCCCGTCGCAATCCGTTTCCGTCCCCAGTTTTTCCTTCCCTGTTGTTTCATTGCCCTGGTATTGTATTGCCACATTGCATTCATACCTTTGTTCTATTTAGTTCTCAACAACGTTTTAGTTTAGACTTGTGTTCATTTCGTTTCCCCCAGCGAAAATAGTGGAGGTTTTTTTTCACTGTCCCAGCCCGCCAAAACTTGCAAAACATTCACTTGACTTGTCATTGTCACCACATCAAGGTCAAGGGTACTATTTATTGTCGTTAACTAAGTTTCAATTTTGATTTTATTTTACCAGATATTGGCGTGTCCTGTCTGTAAATTTTCCTTTGATTTGTCCGTGTCGTGTTTGATTAATCATGTCGTATTACGATCCTTATCAAGGGATCCCTCCTCAGCAGTACATGAGCCAACCCTATTATCCCCAGTACTATTCTCAGCTGCAAGAAGATCAGGTGATGATGTCCGATGGCAATATCCAATCCTCGCTTGATTCAATGCCTGGTACTGGCTATGACCAGTATCCCCAGTACCAAGCTGAAGGTCTGTACAATTTTGGTGGTGGAGATGTTTCTCTTACGGGTACTTCAGGTGGTGGTACCAGTAATGAATATTTCAACGACGAGGGAGGTTTCGGCAGCGGTAATTCTCTTAGTGGTGGGTTAGTCAATCATAACAATGGCAATTTGATCAATCCTCTTATGCACCAGGGTCAGTTCCAATCTTTGGGTAATAATCCTCTGGTACAACCAGGCATGTCCGCTCCTGGAAATAATGGGTTGCCTAATCAACCCAACCAAGCCCAAGCAGAACAACTTTTTGGACAAGCAAATAATAACGGTTCTATTTCGGCTGCTCCTTCCAGAACGGTATATTTAGGTAACATTCCTTCCGACATCCAACCCAACGAGCTCTTAGATTATGTGAGATCGGGAATTCTCGAAAGTGTCAAGATTTTGCCCGCAAAAAACTGTGCATTTATTTCATTCATTGATCATCAATCTGCATTATTATTTCATTCTGATTGTATATTAAAGAAATTGAGTATAAAGGGCCACGATATTAGAATAGGCTGGGGTAAAAACACCCCTATATTACCAGCAGTCATGGAAGCTATTCAAAGAGATGGTGCCACCAGAAATGTTTACTTGGGTAATTTGAACAATCCAGTGAATGGAGAGATTATCAGTGAACAAGAATTAAGAGAAGACTTGTCTTGTTATGGAGTCATTGATTGCATCAAGATTATTCCCGAAAAAGGTATTGCATTTATTCATTTCTTATCTATTTTGAGTGCCATTAGGTGTGTTGCCAATTTGCCATTAAAGGAAAAGTATTTGGACAAAAAGTGTTTCTATGGCAAAGACAGATGTGCTTTTATCACAAAGACCCAGCAACATAATGCTGCACAATACTTGGGATTGGCACCAGGGATGGAGCATATCGTCACTGCCGCCGATCGTGAATTCATTTCTTCAGCACTTGTCCAACAATCTGCTGCTGCAGCTCAAATCGCCACACAAGCTGGTGGTGCAAATAACTTGGGTAACAGAACAGTTTATTTGGGCAATTTGCATCAAGATTCGTCTGTTGAAGAAATCTGTAATGTTGTTAGAGGGGGGCTTTTACAAAGTATAAGATTTTTGAAGGAGAGGCATGTATGTTTTATCACCTTCATTGATCCTATTGCCGCTGCACAATTTTTTGCAATGTGCCAATTACATGGGTTGACAATCCATAACCGAAGAATAAAAGTTGGATGGGGTAAGCACTCTGGTCCATTGTCAAATGCATTATCATTGGCTGTTTCCAATGGTGCTTCCAGAAATATTTACATCGGTAATATCAACGATTTTGACTACTATAATCCTCACAAGTTAAGAGAAGATTTTTCAAAATTTGGTGATATTGAACAAATTAATTATTTGGAAGAAAAGAATTGTGCTTTCATTAATTTTGTCAACATTGCTAATGCTATCAAAGCAATTGACGGCATTAAATCCTTTGGTGATTACAAGAATTTGAAGATTAATTTTGGTAAAGATAGATGCGGTAACTTACCTAGACAATTTCAAAATCAGAATAATCAACCACCATTACTTGGATTAGATAGTGGTTCATCAAATTCATTTTCTGATAATGAATTTAATAATGACGAATCTTCGAATATGTCTACCATTCCTAGCACATCGCAACAAGGTCAAGTTTCCACATCTGTTCAAACTCAACAACAGCAATCGGCACCAGGAAATCTTGTCGAGTAGGGTTTTTTTTTATTTAAAAAGGTGCATCAAAATTAATTACTGAGTGTTGTTCTTCCTTGCTTCTATTGTCTTTTTTATCTTTTTTTTAATCCTGTTCAAACTTTTGGTTAATGAAATTTAGTACTGTTACCAATTAAAAAAAAAGAGCTACACCATTCTCAAGCAATTAAAGGGCAAACCAAATTCCAAAATGATGACGCTCATCAATATTTAGTTTATCAACAACAGTTTTATTGGTTATGGTTTTATTTATTGCTTTTATTTTCTAATAATTTCCAATTCTTATTGCAATGATTTGTTTGGTTCAATTTTCCTTTTTTACCTTGATTACTTGGCGAGATACGTTCCTCTGCCTGTTTTTGAGTTTGTTATCCGGCGATATGGGTTCCTTTTATGCGTGTTAGCATTATAGAATTGAGATGGGAAGATTCACTTTGTCAGCGATGAGTGGAGGAATTTTAATTCCTTCTGGTTCAACAGAAAAATTTACATTTAACTTGTACATTCATATATAAACAAAAATCTTTATTTCCTATATCATTGATTACTATTTTATGATTATTTGATTATATATTTATCATTAATATACCATCATTAATGCAAATCATATTCTTGGAATTACTTTGATGAAAATAATCATAAATATGAACACGAGCATTAGAGCTACGGAAGATTTGAGTAGAAAAAACAAGCTGATCTTGCCTCCGGTCTTGTTCTCTAGGTAGCTATTCAAATTGCGATCTATCATCTTGAACAAATTAGAGTTCTTGATAATATTTTCATTAGTTTCGTTTAAGATTGCCAAATCATCTCCAAGAATTTTAGAGCTCAATTTTACAGCGCTTGATTTCAAGGTAGATGTCAATTCAGTCAATTCGTTTAGGATGTCTTCTTGGATAGATTCATGGTAGTCGTTCATTTTATTTTCATCTTCTTTGGATGTTGAGTCTAGCAATGATGAGGATTTACCTCCAGCAAGCAACCTTTTTCTAAGGGATGTCAAGTCTTCGTCGGCAGCATCTGAATTTTCTTCTGGGTTGGCATTTATTTGGTCCCTCTGGGAATCATCTTTCGGAACAGGTGCGTTTTGGAAGTCAAAAAGTTTGATAAGCTTTTCATTGACATAAATCTTTTCATCAAGGTTATATATGTAGAGCTTTTGCAACCTGGTTCGCAACTGCTGATACGATTTGTGATGCTTGTATTTGTATAACTGATTGTTTAAATTGCCTAGGCTCCTTTTATATTGGTTTAGCTTTAGCTGGTTCACATACGGAGACGTGGTAATTAAAGGCAGGTTCTGAATTTCACTTATTGAGGGAATATTCAAATCTCGTATTTCTTTCTCATATTGGTCTACTATGGCCTCGATTGTACCGAAAGTTGTCATTATGCTTAAAGCATGTTTCAAGCTGGCAGTAAATGATTAGTTGTTTTTGATAATCTCAAAGGGTGTGCGAAATACAAAAATCATTAGTTAGAGAATCCATTAAGAATGTCATTACATGTTCATCATGAGTTGAACAATCCCCTAGTGTTACTATCAAAAGGTGAAAAAGCTACTGCGGAATATGTTAGCCCAACTACTATCAAACAACGATCTACGGGTTATATAAATAAATGATCGTGGTTAGCGAAAAAGGCTCGATATCTCTCTTAGGACAAAGAAACGAGAATAAGTGTTATTGACCCAATACCATCAAGAAAGAACTCAAGGTGGTCCGAATCTAGACTATCCATTATTGATTTCCTCATATCCTGTTGACATAAGGAAGAAGTATCAACTATGGGCAAAATGAAAAAAAATTTTGATGTGTGTCCAGAGCATTGAGCAAATTGCACTACCTTGTGGATGTTATTGTGGAATACATTATGTTGTATGCTTGGCGAGAATGGTCCTAGAAATGCCACGTACAAAACGTGAACTTGTGAAGAAAGTCACGATAGACCAATATTGTTAGTTGCGATCCCATTGGACAATGCGTGACGGGCTGTTCTAAATGGGCACATGGACCAACTAAAAATATAAAGTATGTTGATCCATGTTCGTTGGTAACGGTCTCAAGTACCGTACGTTTGCTGCAATAACCTTACAGTAGAATACCCATTGTCGCGGGTAGTTGGTGATATAAATGCAAGTTTCTACGCTAATGATTCTGAAATGGCGTGGCACTCTTTGTTGTCTGTCCAACCTGGGGTTTGGCAATCTCCACGTAGTTGTGGCTTAATCCACCAACAAGACTACCAATGACATCGTGTGCACTAACTCTCCAAAAACTGAGAATAAAAGTCACCAATTTGATAATTATTCACAACAGAATTAATTTGAACCCCACAGAACACGTTCCTGTTTGTTTCTTTCAAGATTGATGTCAGGTTTTATACTAATCCAATGATGTTGTTGCATTGGTAATCTATTTATAGTGACTGACAATATGTAGTTAATTTTTTTTGTCATGCAAGAGAACTCATGGCGAGAAAATAAACTTGTTTTATTTATTTTCCAAACCTCGGGGTTTATTGTTCCCCAATTATTTTGTCTGTTCGTTTCGATTCTCCTAACATCTTGTGTGAAGCTGACTTTCTTGCATGGTACATATTACAAATTGCAAGGAAGCAATAAGGCAATCCAAAAATATTCGTGCTTTGTTTGCAACGGACACGAGGATAGCATCATACAAGCGCGTTTTTCAAAACGCCATTTCAACATCATGGTTACGCCTTATCAACAGAATATGTCGGTCTATTCCATCTAACATGGAAAATGTCTGTCCGAATTTCAGTCGATTTTGAAAATAATGTATGAACTAAATTTTTCAAGACATGTTTCCGAGATGGAAGTTAATGAATTGTCTGACTAGCAGATTGACTCCAATACTTTGCACAGTACGGTACCAAAAATAACAGAATGAGTACCTGAAGACAAATATGAAAAGATGACTACTTGTGAGTTTGTTTTAGGATAACTGTGTTTTTTTCTCAGGACAAATGAGTTTAGTCTCTATAGCAAGGTTGATCATCTCAAAACTACAGGTTTGTTTTGTATCCGAGAAAGATCCTTGATTTTGTGCGACTCTTAGTAGACAAGCTGCGAAACAATTTATTGTAAGAATCAGACATTTTTTTCAGTACTAAGTCGACAATCACAAATGTTGTAACCTTAACCCAACATGCAAACCATTTGTCGATTATCAAAAGTTTTCTTCTGATGATGATCTACACTTACCCCTGAATAATGTATAATCACGATATAATTGTCGCCAAAGCTATTGCATTGAGACTGGATTAAAGAAAGCTTTATTATTTCCATTAATATAGTAAGGCTTTTATTGTGAAAGATTGTTGCGGGCATCTACGCTTTTGTATGTCAGTGCCTATTGCTGTAACAGATTTTGTGAACGATGGCTGTGAAACATTCTCAGATGTGATACATGTTTATGTTTTTTCTAGAATTATATACATCACCAACTCCAGTGGAGGCTATGAAAATTTTCAATATGTTTATCAAGATCCAAAGTTACCTGATGTAGTAATAAATTAGTGTTGTTCTTTCGCTGCGTGCAAGTTTGATGAATACTCTGTTGAAAAAACCTGAAGCTCATCCCAGAAAGATAGAGAGCTTTTGTGAGTGCCTCAGCTAGCAATTTGACTACTTAATAGTACCTTCATCGGGCATTTTTAATTGAACTTGGATATTAAATAATCTCAGAAGTCAGTGTTCTGCTTCTTCAAAAAGTGGTGTTTTGCAATTAACTTCATTGTGTCTACGAACGTTAAGGTGGACACAGTGGACCTCACTACTTCCAGTGTGTGTGTGTGTTCCTGATTTGTAAACAAGCTTTCCAGATTCAGAATATTTTTGTCTGAACAAAAACCCTCCTTTAAAAAATATTATTTATTTTCTGCGAGTTTTGTTTATTATTGCTAAATATAAAGAAATAGTTCACATAATATTTGAATATTTTTTAGTATTTCATTTCAATCGAAGTTTTTTTTATATCCCTTTTGAATTCTTCTCCAACTCAAACAACACTGTTCAAATTTATCAAACTTCTTTTGACCATCGGCAGTATCATCAACCCCCAAGTAAGCTATTCTTTGGTCTGCAGTTTGATTTCTAAAGTCTTAGTCGTCAGGTAGGCATTGAGTCAGGCGGCAGACAGGAAAGGGGTAACTACAATACCAAAAAAGTTTATTTATCCGGAAATAGCTTTTGTCTTCATTCAGTGCAACAGAGAGCCCATCCTTTCATTTCGACAAAGTGTTCAAAGCTACTAGCATCGGGCATATATCAAATACATTGTCAAGGTGAAAGCATATATTCAGACGGTCCAAAGACATCAGATATCAATTGTCCTAGGCATTGAATCATCCGAATCACAACATTTCAACACTTTTATTTTACTTCCCAAAAATTTTTGATGCACTTGTAACACTCCAAGTCATTATACAAGATAGTATATATCCGTTCGGAAGTTGCTTTGTGAGTTGCTGGCTGTTTTCGAATTCTTAAATCATCCCTAGCATAGAGCCCAATCCACGTAAAAAGTTAGCATTGCATCATGATATCTATCTATAAGTTATTTTTAATTGCATCAATAATTGTACCGATTAATGCGGATAATTGGAGCCAGTTGGGCTGTTTCAAACAATCAAATGTTGATGCATCATCGGCGGGTACTTGGATATACCAAAGTTCCGGTTATTGTGAAGGAAAGTGTAAGGGACAAAGAATTGCTGCATTAATCAATGGGAATGAATGCTATTGTGGTGATAGTGACCCATCAGGTGAAGTGGATATTTCCAATTGCGATACACCTTGTGATGGTTACGATAAAGAGATGTGTGGTGGTGGCTCTAATTACTATTTGGTATATGTCAATAGCGATGTTGATAATGAGCAAGAAACCTCGAGTGCATCCTCATCAAGTTCAACATCCTCATCATCTACATCATCCTCTACCTCATCAACTAACACTCCAAAATCTACTAGTTCATCGCCACAAGAAGCATCCTCTACAGAAGATGGCGATCTGGAAACAACTCAAGCAAGAGACCAAGAAACACCTTCAAGTCCAACAAGCTCTAGCTCAAAGCAACAACCCACCACTATAGTTTCTACAGTGATAACCACGCCCACCGATGATGGAAAACCTTCCGTTGTCTACAGAACCATAATTCAAACACCATCTTCATCCCCATCGACATCTTCATCACCAGCAGCATCAGAAACACAATCACAGAGCGGTTCACAAGCATCAGAATCAGATGGTAACAAGAATGGAGATGACAATTCCAAAGATTCTAACAAATCATTATCAACTGGGGGAATTGTGGGTGCAGTTGTTGGTTCGATTGGAGGAGCAGGTGTGTTAGCAGGATTAATAGTGTTTTTCCTCTGGCATAGAAGAAGGAGAAATGAGGACGATTTTGATGACGAGTTCACATTATCTGGACCAAGAAATGAACATGACATGAGTCAGGTAACTCCTCCACCAATCGAACCCAACCCATTCTTGATTGCTGGAGGATATAATAATTTTGATACATCTCAGCAAACACCGCGTCAGCAAGTGCATTCTAGAACCGAATCCCGGGGAGGAGCCAGCGGTGGATATGGTCATGGATACAATAGCAGTAATGGTACCAGTGGAGGTGACAATTCATTTGGTTCAAACGCTGAGAACGATTTAGCTATGTTTGACCCAAATTTAAATCATCAGTTTTTGAATCCAGACTCACCTAACCCTGAATTTGGCAGACGTAAATTAAGCAATGGTTCTTTGCCTGATATGATTGCAAGACAACCGGGTTCATTAAAAGTGGTGAATAACTAAGGAGGTGACTCACCAAAGGTGTTGTTGCCATTTGCATTTTACACGGGATTTTTATCTACGTAGTTGTTTGGTTGTGGTCTAGTTCTGCCATGTTTATTTTTGATTTTCAATCAATTGATTTTTGCAACAATTATTAGGGGTTAATGCTATGTTACGATCAACTACATTTCATCATTGCCATTTGTCTGGTTTCTATAGAAGACATTTTCTTCCTTTCCTAATCCTCGTTTTTTTCTTTTCAGTTCTTTATCTAATGTGTACATATACCCTCGATTCAAATATATATATATTGACATCTACTCACAGTTAATAATGATCATTCTGAAAAATTCGAATTTCAGTCTTCAGACATTTTTGTAAAAATTGGATTTTTATTTTTCAATGTTTAATTTTTTTTGCATTCTTTTTGATCCAAACAAAAATAAGCGCCGCAAGTGCTCAAAATTGATGCGGTTGCAAAGATAAATAAAAACAAATAAACCCAAGAACCGCATTCTAACCAATTCATGCTACCATCTCTCAGAAAGATTCAGTAATAAAAGAAAATTGAAATTATTTCTGTTAATCATTTTCTATTTGTTTGTGATCCATTGCAATCGCTAGTATTCATAGGGAAAAGAGATGCCAATTTCTTTCCATGCACACTGACGTACACGTGCAAACTTGTTCTAAGCCACAATATTATGGAAACGATTTCCAGTTCTGGCCCAATGTACAATTTCACCTGCTATCTTCCGGTGTTATCCTTCTTTGATTCGTGGTAGAGGCGAAAGACGCACCGCTGCTAATTGAAACTGCAAGTCTAATAATAATCAAACTAGGCTAGTTTTTAATGAATCAAGGCGTGCTTTATTTTAAATACACCGCATCATCCGAACAAATCCTCATAGTATGCTTCGTTGAGCTCTGTAGAATCAGTTGCTGGATCAACAAGCGACTAAGGCCAGTAATTGTGCATAATAATTAGCGTGACGCGTTTTCCTCATCGTCTTTATTCTATCGGTTTCTGCGTATCCTAGTATCTGTTATATCCACAATTTTAGATCTTGCGTTTGTACGTAACTCAAAGGTTCTTCATTTACAGGTTCTAGTTTTCAGGTAAACGCGATTGGAAATTATAAACAAATGGAAAGCTTCGGTTGCATGAAACGTGATCTGACGCGCAATTAGAAATGACAGGCCGACCTTTTTCACTTGGAGAATAATTGGTATTCTTACACTCATACAATGTAGTCAAAATAATGTAAGGAATATCCATGTGATTGGCCTCATCTTGTTTGTGATAAAAGGAATGTACCCGCTAATATTTTGTATTTATAAATAATTTTGACCAATTTGGAGACTAACCTAGTTATTGAAATGGACAATGTCTATGTGTGTAGTAACAAAGCATTCAAAACGTCACCTTAAATTGGGTTTTTGAATAGTAGCGGTCAAAATTTCGATTCTATTCTCAGTGAAACTCATTATTTCTCAATGGTCTTTGCCTACTTCCTACTTACTGGATTTCTTAATTTTGCTCTTCCATAATATCAACTGAGTTATATCTCCTTCAGTTGGTTAGCGTTAAGGATGAATCCACTACATTAATATTGCATTATTCATTGGTGAATTCTGGTCATCTTCCATTTTCGTATTGAAAAATACTAAAACTAGCCAAGATCGACTTTTTTAATAGCAATGTTCGTTGGTAACAACATTGGAGTGCGTGTAATCTTCCGAGATACTGTCAAGAATGCATGAATGGGAGTAAAATAGATGTACTTTAACAATATGTTTCTAGTTGATAATGTAAGATATTTTGTAGTAGGTGGTATTCCTTACTTTTTTCAAAAATATTGCAAATTTAATTTAAAAGTTTCTTAGTGATGGTAAATATCTACAGAATTTCAACCATCATGGAAATAAATCAACATTTTAATCTTATTCTCCTTCTCAAAGTGGAATGACATCGATAATTCAGTTGAAATATAAGGAAAATAATTACTAGCCAATTGCCAACCAAGCTAAAGAATAAACATATATACTTCCGTAAAAAGTACTTCTGGAGATAGAATAATCAATTCATTTCTTTAGAAAACTTTATTAACAATGACCTTGCCATGTCTTATCATGATTTTTGGAAAATGAAATTTGTTTATCTCAGATGTTGATATCAATAACAAGACTACCCATAAGCTGCTTTGATGTATGTAGTCCACTTGAATGTGATTAGATTCTTAAACTATTGATTGACCTAGTATGCTCACAACCTGGAGCAGTTTCAACGGCTTCTCTTATTACATATTTGTGTACTACTTATACTGTTTTCTTTTCAATTCTAACATTTAACAAGTATAATAACCAAGTTAACCAAGTATACAGTATCGATAATACGAATAGGTTGAAGTTTCTAGAAAGAAACCGTAGCCAAATATTCATTAATGAAAATCCTTCTTTTTTACAACTTGCTAAATGTACAATTTATGTTCAAAAATTGACCCTATTTGGTGTATCAATATTCAATTGATCTTACTATGTTTCTTATCCTTCTTCTTCTTGTCTAGTGCAATCCTAGTATTTGTAGCAAGATGTTTTGCAGCTATTTTGTAACGAAAATTTGTGCGACATTTAATAAAGTTCTACAATCACGTGCAAAATCAAAATTTTCAGGGTTTTTGACCTAATGCGCATAGTAACAATTTTGTATGGGGATCGCTAACAATGTGTGCTCCCAGGATGGTAAAAATTTTTTTTCACTGCGGTTCCAGCTTTACGTTGAATTATACTTTTCCACTGTTTACCAAGCTAGTTAATAGTAATACATAATCAACAATGTCTGGTTCTGGTGCTTCCGGTAACAAATTCCGCATGTCTGTATGTGTCCCCTTTTGAATGAACAGATAGTCACGTATTGAAGAAGGAAAACGAATATAATCAAGATGACTTACAGGTGAACCCAGCTTTCAAAAGCTTTCAAGAAGACTCTATGGAAGAATTATATTCTAGTCGAAAAAGAGTCAAGCCATTTACATAGACTTAAGCAATGCGTTACTAGAAGTTGATGTGAGATTTAAATCCATCTGTGAATTATGCTTCAGAAGGTCAATGGGAGCACATAAGTCCTTGCCCAATCAACCTCAGGTGTTAAGTCTCATCCTTGGAAATGCATCTGAATGGAAAAGTTTTGATAAAATTCGACCCGTCTTCCAATACCGTGTTAAATGATAAATGACTTTACTAACATAGTTTTAGTTGGCTTTGCCAGTTGGTGCAGTTATGAACTGTGCTGACAACTCTGGTGCCAGAAACCTTTATGTTTTGGCAGTCAAGGGTGTCGGTGCTAGATTGAACAGATTGCCAGCTGCTTCTGCTGGTGATATGGTCATGGCTACTGTCAAGAAGGGTAAGCCTGAATTGAGAAAGAAGGTTATGCCAGCCATCGTTATCAGACAATCCAAGCCATGGAGAAGAAGAGATGGTGTTTACTTATACTTCGAAGACAACGCCGGTGTCATTGTCAATCCAAAGGGTGAAATGAAGGGTTCCGCTATCACTGGTCCAGTTGCCAAGGAATGTGCTGATTTGTGGCCTCGTATTGCTTCAAACTCCGGTGTCGTTGTCTAAGGGTAAAAACGTTAATTTTGTAGATTAATATGTTTCATTAATACAAATGCATTAGGTACAAAAATTGTGTAGATTGCAGTTTAAGAAGCTATAAGAATTTATTGATACAGGGTGATATTACTACTACTTAGTATTGTCTTTGTCTTCCAGTTGATTGTTTTCGTCATCTTCATCAGTAATGATCACCGATATCCCTGGAGTTTCGTCCCCTGCTATTCCACCATTTTTCACCACCTTTTCCTTGCTCTTTAAAGTACTAATTTCATCAGTTGATTCTATTGCAGTACGACTTCTATTTTGTTGTTGATCATCATTATTGTCATTTTGGACAGCTGACTCATCTTCAGTTTCGGCATGAATTGGGTGAGAAGTGGCAGGATAAGGCAAACCATCTCCAAATCTATGTTGTTCCAGCTGAGGTGCAACTTGTTGTTGCTGGGGAGAGACAAACTGAGGAAAGTATCCACCACTACTCAAGTACGTAATATTGGGAGATCCAGGTACAATGAACTGTTGTGGGGTTGAATTGGGTTGTGGAGATGCGGGGAAATATTGAGGTTGAGGTTGGGTCTGTTGTGACTGGGATGGTGGTTGCTGATGTTGACTAGTCATTGAGTGTGCTTGAGAAGGTGCACCAGAACCCACATTGGATAATCCCTGAGACTGCGGCAAACTAGGAGTAATGGTGTAATATTGCTGTTGAACAGGGTCGTAAATCTGCTGAGGTTGTTGGGGATTGGCAGGGATGTAATACTGATATCCTGTTGGTGGATAAGGAATTGACGTGGAAGCAGGCATGGGATGATTTTGGGACCCAATGGAATCTCTGGGCATCATATGATATGCCTGAGCCTGTGGCTGTGGCTGCAGCTGGGGATGAACAAATGCTGGTTGGAATTGCTGAGCTTGTGGATGAGGAACTTGTTCATTTTGCAATGTTTGATTTTGCAATGATAAGGGAGTAGAAGTATCTCTATTTATCTTTCTCACCGTGGTGTCGTCAACGGTTTCGACAGGTGTTATGATTGTACCATCACTATTTATCAAATTTGAAGCCACCCTTGGACTCTGAGTATTCTTGTGTGAAAATGTTGATGATAATCTATTAGCATTTATAATGGAAGTTGCTTGCGAAAGTGGACGTTGTCTGACTGAACCATTTGCAAAACCACTTGACGCACCAGTGCTTAACGTCCTCAACGATTTTGCGTTTCCAGATTGCAAGGAGGAAGTTCTGGAGATGGCTTTAGCACTAGTAGTACCAGATGTTGGCTTCGAAGGGTTTTTCTTGGCCACCGTTCTTGCTCTGGCACTTGGAGTAGGTAAACTAGTCAATTTTTTGATGTCATTATACCATTCTATCATATTTTGATAAGTGTCAGTTCTAAAAACCCAATTATGCGAGCGATGAATCAAACCATTTGCTTGCTTAGAAGACAACATAAATTTGTAAACACCGTTGCTTTTGCCGTCGTTTTTGGAATGCTCACTTACAGTACAAGAGTCCAAAGAGAGGGACATGACCGGTTGTTGATCTTTCTTGCGGTCTGAAGATTTGAACTCATGTATATAGCTGCATGTGAGAACATACCATCCACTTGAATAACTCTTGAGATATTTTGATCTTCTTTCGAGAAACCCTTCTCTAACCGCAACATTCAAATTGGAATCAAAATTGGGAATAATAAAATCAGAAACTTTTCTCTGGCCAATGGACAAGTCGATAAATGTTCCATTTTTGATGGAGGAAGTATTGTTGCCAACGGCACTAACACTTAAAGTACTGGAAGGCAAGTTTCTTGAAATAAATGCATCCCATTCAAAATTGGCCTCCTTGGTAAGAAAGCCATTATTGAGATTAGGTAATAGAAAATTGGTCAAAGTTGAATTCTCGCTGTTGAGCAAATTCAACCATTGGGACAAATAATTTTGAATCTCCAATACCACAATCGATTCCAACTTGCCACCAGCATTCTGTAAATTAGCATAAGCTTCAAACAAATAGTTTTCTTCGACAATCTGGCGTTTCAATTGTCTGTCCAACTTGATTTTCACCAAATACGGATCGTATTTCCCGTGATCACTGCTACTGGTTTCGTGATGGTGGTGATTGGTCAACGCTTGGTGGTCCAATTTGTTAGAGAACTCCACTGCCTGGGTGTATTGCAGCAACAAGGACTTTGTTTCCGACAACTCTTTGGCCAAATTAGTTTTAAAATCATTCTGAAGGTTTTTTATTTCCTTTATTTTCACCAACAAGTCCTTTCTGAGTTCCTCCAACTTGGGGATGATAATATTGTTGATATCTTTCAAAGTCTTGGAGCAATTGGTAACATTCTGTTGATGATACTTGGTGAGAATATTGGGCAAGTCTTGGATAGAGCCGTTGCCAATGGGGAGAAAATAACGATTGATGGCAGTGATATCATCCTTGCTATTGCTAGAATTGTGACCGGACCCATGGTTGCCATTAGAGGCCACCGTTCCGGGGCCCGAGCGGGTCGATGCCCCCACAGCCTGCTGCAACCGCAATTGCTGCCTAACAATTTCCTCCTGAACGTTTGCGTATTCACGCAAATAGTTGACAAGATCCTTGATAATCGACCTCCATGCTTGGAAACGGTTGGCCATCACCTCGGTGGGGAAATCACCCGGGTTGGTGAAGTTGTAAGGTAGACTTACTGTCAATGGATTATGCTGGTCAAAGGGCATGATGGTGACGATCGATGACAACAATGACTAATGACAAGAGAAAGTGACAACGGCCAAGTGGAGGTAGCCACCTGTGGTCTACCGAGGATGCAAGATGATGGAATGCAGGTACTAACCACAAATGTCGTTAATGCACCTATCGACACGTGGGAGGGGGGACAGGTGACGTGATTGGGCAATTCAGTGCCAGTGTCGATAGCTCAAGGAGACGGTATGGCGGCAGTGAGTTGTGAAGGGGAAAAATGGAAACAGGAAATCCAAAACCGCATATTTCCTCCAGCACGACTGACCAAGAGAGCCCGCGTGGAAACAGATGGTACCACGATCACGTGACCAACTAATGCACCTACACCTACAATGTTAGTGGTCGATGCTACGGTATCGCTAGATAGGGTCTAGATGTAAGTTAGTAGGGGTGTGTGTTGGGGTATGATGTGGGGTATGATGTGTATGTTGGGGTATGATGTGTAGGTTCTAAGTGTCGTAAGTGGGTGGTAGATATTGACCAGCCTTCTGTGGAAATGATGAAAGGCTAATGTCCAAATTGTGAATTGCGGTGATTGCAATGTGTCCCATTGCTGTCAGCGCATAAGGTACTTTAATATCAGATGCGCGAGCCAATGCACATTGGCCTCGTAGCCGGCCATATCTCTATGCAAACCAACGCCTCTTTGTAGCACATAAACCACCCACCTCCATGGGTTATTTGGTTCAACATTGTATCACCTTGGCATCTTTGTCATCCGAATATGATTAGGTTGGTAGTTGCCGTTCCGGAACAGCAAACGACTTGCAATAATCCTTGGTCTGGTTATTTGGATAATACTTTAACTTTAAAGAGCTGGTCAGACCGTCGAATGGGGCATTGGCTTTGAAAGTGTCAGGGACTATAAGGTCGATGTATTCAAGATGATGCAATTTTTTCAACTCTAATTCAACCAAAGGTTGCATTTCATGAACTATGGTCACGTCATGCAAGTTATTCAATAATTGGCGACAGTCAATACCCAGAAGTTTATCTCTATCTTGGTGGATAACCGTCTCTACAACCCGGTTAATGGCAATGGCCCGCTTATCGTAGTAGAGATTGGAATCCTTTGTGGACGGGTGAGTGGAGTCACTTGAGATGATCTTGGACGCCATAGCTTGCCGGTTACGCCCACATTTGTCTAAAGCAAGAAAGTGAGTAACCCGAGGAGGGGTGTCGAGTTTTCTTCTTTTGCTGTCACGATCTTGGTCCTCACAGTCAGAGTCACTATCCATGTCGAGGGTGATCTCATCGTTATTGGTTGACTCTTTGGTTGTAGCGTGGTTGATTTCAGCGTCAAAGCGCACATGTAGATGGCCACTGAACCAGAACCGAGGCTGGAGGTGGTGCAACAAGTAGGTGTTAAGTGGGCTTCCGAGTTCGCCTTTAGCAATGTCTTCTTTAAAGAACGGTTTTCTGCGGAGAAGGGTGCCGCAATCACCATACTTGTCGATACCCACGGGCCAATCGTGACTAAGCACCACATCGGTACCCTGAGGAGGCAACAAGGCCATCTTCAAGAATGTCGTCAACTTCTGGTGGTAGACACTGCGGATGGTCAGAGGCGAATACGGCAACGACTCTCCGTCTAGGACGTTGCTGACAAAGGTGTATCGATTGAATATGCCGCTCCAACCACTAATGGTCAACCCCCGGTATACGACGCTGCCAAAGTCACCCAAGTAGTAGATTCGGGGAGCCACCCATCCGCCAAAACACAACTCTTGCAAGTAGCTGCTTGCTTCATGGTTTCCGCCAATAAATATGGTCAAAACCGGCGCCGTCTTCTCTCCCGAGTAATAGCGGTGGAAATCGCCCAATGCTTTGAACTTGGCCGGGACATTGATGGCCAGTAAGTCGGCCAGGTTGCGAAGGGCCTGGAAGTCGCCACACACAAGCAACAAGTCGGTATTTTTCGGCACGTTTCTGTATATAGTGTCGAGCTGCCCGTGGCAACACCCCTGGACGGCTACGCGCACAATCTGGGGCATTGTTACCGAAAACCGTTCTTCAACACTACAAAGCAACCACAATTGGTGATGATGGAGTCGCACAATTTTTCTATCTACCATATGGCTGGCAAGACAGCCGTCTAAAATTTAAATACATTTTCCTTTGAGTACCCCAATTCTGCCAAGGCCCCCGTCAATGCCCCCTGGTCGGTGGGGGACACCTTGGGTCCTGAAACAGCCTTGTACAAACCTGGAGGGCCGCACACAAAAATCTTGTTGTCGGGGCCGGGAGATGGCAAGTTCTTTTGCAAGAACTCCTTGCTGATGTAGCCAGCCTGGCCCTTCCAGTCGGCAGGGGCCTTGTCGACAAAGTACACCACGTTGACCTGGTCCTTGTGAGCAGCGGCAATCTCGTCAATTTCCTTCTTGAGCAAAATGTCGTCTGGGGTCAAGTTACCGTAGAACAAATTAACCTTGGTGTTATCGCTGGGGTTCTTGGTGATTTCGTGCAAGAGCTGGTACAAGGGGGTGATCCCGGTTCCACCCCCGATCAAGGCAATGCTCTTGAACTGGTTAGGCTCCCATTTCCACTTGACAATGGGCCCCTTGAACGACAAGGTGTCGTTCTCCTTCAAGTCGAAAATGTGCGACGACATTTTTCCGCCATCATACTTCTTGATCACAAAGTCAATGGTGCCCTTTTGCTCAACGTCCGACACTGGGGTGTAAGGACGAATGACATTGTTCTCCTTGGCAGTAACATACTTGGTCAACACACACGAGGCGGTCACCAACCCCGACACGTGCTCCTTGGCCCCCAAGTCAAACACCAAGTGGCGAGTGTTGTGGTTCAAGTCAATGGCCTTGATCAACTTCAAGTCAACCCATTCGTTACCGCCGGTAAAGGTCTTGCCGGTCTCGTTGGCAATTTGCGACCCCATGAGGTGGTAGGAGGCGGCAATGGCCCCTGCTCCTACAAGGGGGATCCAAAACTTGGATTGGGATAACTTGGACAATTGGCGAGTGAAGGACATGTTGGTGCAGAACCAGCAAGTAACGGAAAACAGAATGGTGAATCCGCCATTTATATTGCCTTGCGACTGTGGGTGCCCCGGATTGCGCCAATCAAATTGGCCGCCGACATTTCCCACTATGGCGGAGGCACCCTTGCTGTTTGTGCCATTTTAGGGGGGGTAGTGCATTAGTAATTGTGGACAAAAGGTCGTGCACGACGGCAGCCAAATGTCGCATCTTGCCGATGCACGTCAGGTGCCGTCCTGCACACACCCCGGCCCCGGGTTATTACCAAACGGTTGCTACCCCGTCCCCGAGAGTTGCTGGGGTCATCATTGGCCATGCTCAGGACAAAGTCGCAGAAGGAGTTGATCCAATTGTCGCGCCAGTTGATCCAACCCCTCCTTCCCCACTTGCACAAGGGGCAGGCCGGCAAGGTCACTGTCATTGGTGGCAATGAAGACTACACGGGGGCACCGTTTTTCTCATGCCATTCTGCAGCCTTGGTGGGGGCCGACTTGTCGCACGTGGTGTGCGAGAGGGCTGCGGCCCCGGTTATAAAGCTGTACTCGCCAGACCTTATGGTGCACCCTTACTTGTACGACTTGGACAACCCAGCACTCAAGTTGTCTGACAGTGATGTGGACCGATTGCGGGGCACTCCTCTCGAGGACATTGTGGGGAAAACCCAGCCGGTGTTGTCCAAGATTATAGACGAAAAGATCTTGCCCAAGGTGGCGTCGTTGCTCACGCGCACCGACATCGTGGTGGTGGGGCCCGGGTTTGGCCGCGATCCGCTCATGATCAAGTCGCTTGTGCGAATAATTGAAGAAATCAAGGTGTTGAACAAGCCGGTTATCTTGGACGCCGATTCGTTGTATTTGGTGTCCATCGACCCCACCATCATTGCCAATTACTCCAAAGCAATCATAACCCCCAACGTGGTGGAGTTTGATCGCATTGCCAAGAAGCTAAATGTGGAATCGTCAATCACCGAGTCCGACGTCAACAAGTTAATTTTGCAAACCCAGCAGGTTTCGTCCAAATTGGGTGACGTGATTGTCATTAGGAAGGGAGAGAAGGAGATCATTGCCAATTCGGCGACATATTTGGTCAATGGGTTGACAGGATCAAGCAAGAGAGTGGGCGGCCAGGGTGATACCTTGTCGGGAGCGTTGGCTACTTTGGTGAATTGGTCCTACAATTATCTTGCCGGGGTATGGCAACCTAATGTGTCATGCAAGTTGGATGCCACCGATGCCAATTTGTTGGCTTGCTACGCTGCTTGTTCGGTGGTGAGGCTGGCTAGTGAGAAAGCATTCAAAAAGTACGGAAGATCAATGCAGACTTCCAATGTTCACGAGTTCATTCATGATTCAATGGTGGATTTGTTTGACAGCTCGATTAAGAGCAACATTTAATTGCATATAGCTCGAGACCCGAAATGGTTGTATATGGAATGGATATGGCATAGGGAGCTTCTTTCCCAATTAGGAAGTTGGGTTGCCATCCGGTTCCCCTTTAGGAAGGCCCATCCGCGTGATCCCGCGCACGTGACTTCACCACCAATTCTGTAGTCGCGTGATGCGGTCCCCGTGAATTTGGTATCACGTTCGTGCCGAGGATCTGGCCAATTTCCCCATAAATCGTCTCCGCCATTTCTTCCTCAGTTTCTTTCTTGATTAACCACCATAAAAGACAAATCACTGGCAGGAAATAAGATGGATGCCGCCAGTTGTGGACCCTCAAATGCCTTGCAGTCCCTCAACAAGCATGCACAACGAGATAACTCGCTTCAAAATGAGTTTCGCCATCAGCTGCAACCGCAAAACAGTATCGCCAATTTCCGTCTGGGAGCCCGGTTTGATAATAGGGTGAATGAAGAATTCAAGCAGTTCAACTCGGGCGGCGATTTCGCCTCCAGTTTCACTCTGCAGAACGGTACACTGTTCCAGGCCCCTGTGAACCGTCACCAGGTTCCCCAACAAGCGCCGGCGTGGGTCAATGATTTTTCAAACATGTCGATAAATGCACCAGCAACTCAAGTAGCACAACACCAGCAAGGTGACTGGCACCAGCAGTTTGCCAATCAGCATGCAAAGGTGCAGAATTTGAATGATCAGCGGCCAGATCAAGGCTACGCAGGGCCAATGATGACCAATTATTCGATGGGCGGGGTACCTCAGTTCAGAATGAACATGCGAACAGACTTGTCATCTCCTCTCTACCAAAATCAGTCCGAGCACCAGCAAATACACAAGATAGACGAACAACATCAGCAGTTTGAAAAGGAATTTGATATGGTGGAGCAAGAGTTGTTGGGAGACGCGGGAGAGACAGTGGCGGCAGAACCAGAGATCAAAGTGGACGAAGGCGATAAGGAGATGTTTGCAGAAACAGCACGCAAAGTTGAAAACTCGATGAAGAGTCATGCTTCTGGCAACACCGATATCAAGGAGAAGATCCAGAATTCAAACTTTTTAAAGTTGATGAACAACATAGGCCAAAGAAAAGTGGAGCTTGATGGAGATAAGTTGGTGGAAAAGTCAACGGGTCAGGATGTGCGAGAAACTGATTTACAAACAGAGGCTACTGGTTCCTCCGCCACCAAAGAGACCATCTCTAACCCCGACAGCATTGATTATCATCAGCCTGTGCATAACCACTTGCCGCATCAGTGGAACCGAGAGCCGCTAGTGGCCGAGCAAGACACACGGGGCCTGCAGGAGCCCCGTCCTGAACAGGTCAACAAGCTTCCCGATCCATTGGCACACCTTGGAGATGGCGCGCTTGGAGATATAATGGATCCGTTGTCGGCTGCAAGAATAGTGAGTGGAGGTCAGGTGCAGGCGCGTGACTGGATGGACGATGACGATTGGCTCGAGGACAGGCCAGCTCCCAGAAAGGGGATGGAAGATCAGTACTGGCAAGAGACATTTGGTGACTACCGGCACGACGATGACTTTCTCTAGTGGTGACGACTGCCACTTGTTGTACATGTACTACCGGGGCCGACTCTAGCCGAACCTGACGCTGGTACCAAGAAAATACCAGGTGCGATGTAACGGAAATAACCATCGAGGTACAGACTAATCGACGTTTCTAACTATCGTGGTTACAGCAAGGTGACAGCCAGGGTACTCCAAGAAAATGAGGAGTACGCACCCATAGACGGGCCACCTTTGTTTGTAATACAAACAGTACTATTTACATTGGCAATGAATGCAGAACCTTTTGTGGTCCCAGGACCATTTCTACATGAGACTGGTGCTATTTTTGCCAGGGACCACAAAGGATTAGTCGATAAGACATTACGTAGTGGGTTGGATAGGGAACAATAGTCCCTGTCCACAAAGGGAAATACAAATAGAGGAACAATAAGCGATGCACCTTGTGACGTAATGGGCAATCGCAGGTCTCAGCGACAAGGTTACAGAATGGCATCCAGCGATGCCGGCAATAGGAGCCTAGACCTCTTTGTGTCCAGAAGCACTACAATACGAGACCGTGTATGGTGGCAGTGGTTACACTAAAGCTGCCATTATGGGTTACGTCCTCCACTACTTCATCCTCACCAGCGTGCATAACAAATTTCTAAATTACTCGTGTCCAGACAAAAACTGCGCTCTCCTGACAAAAAAGTGGGCTAGTCACGTTGCGTTCCACAGAAAACGGCTGGACGGGAGGAGGAGGGGGGGAAATCACCCAGATCGTCACGAGCCTTTCTGCAGTCTCCGCAACAACACCACCACTGGGGTTGCTTCTGTGAACACCGCGGGTTCCGTGGTTTCCTCCATAACCATCGACACCAGGGGGCGGATGTCTGCAAGCTGAGATTGGCCACCGTCGCTATTGTTGGCGTAGTGACTGGGCCTCCAGTTGTCTAACCCGGATGACATCATCCCACAGTGGGCATCGAAAAAATTGCTGCCACAAAAGGACGTTTTCCTGCATGTAACAGGGTCACCTGGGCGTGAGCACATTTCTTTTTTGGCGATGTCGGAGTTGTGTCAAATCTCATCGATAACGGGAAAATTTCACTCATCACCACCACGATATAAAAGGAGATTGATTTCCCCGTGAAAGTATCTTGCCTGCATTCAAGTTGTTACGTTTAATCCGTACTTATTTGACGCCAACTAATTACACTAGACGAATCATGACTGCTCCGTATCATATTGAAAAGCCATTCAAGGTGTCTGTCATTGGCTCGGGAAATTGGGGGACCGCTGTCGCCAAGATTGTTGCTGAAAACACCGCTGAGAAATCGGACATTTTCGAAAAGAATGTCAACATGTGGGTGTTTGAGGAGGAGATCAACGGAAGAAAGTTGACCGAGATCATCAACACCGAGCACGAAAATGTCAAGTACTTGCCCGAAGTCAAGTTGCCCGAAAACTTGATTGCCAACCCGGATATTGTCGACACCGTGCGCGGGGCCGACTTGTTGGTGTTCAACATCCCCCATCAGTTCTTGGGGAGAATCTGCAAGCAATTGGTGGGCAAGGTTCCTGCGACCACCAGAGCCATCTCCTGTTTGAAGGGGTTGGAAGTGGGCCCAGAAGGGTGCAAGTTGTTGTCGCAGTCCATCACCGACACCTTGGGTATCTACTGTGGTGTGTTGTCGGGAGCAAACATTGCTTCTGAAGTCGCTAGACAAAGATGGTCCGAAACCTCTATTGCATATACCTTGCCCGAGGACTTTAGGGGCCCCGGTAAGGACGTTGACGAGTATGTGTTGAAGAACTGTTTCCACAGAAACTATTTCCACGTGAGAGTCATTGACGACGTGGTGGGTGCCTCGATTGCCGGTGCCTTGAAGAATGTGGTTGCCTGTGCCGTCGGTTTTGTCGAAGGTGCCGGATGGGGTGACAATGCCAAGGCTGCTATCATGAGAATAGGGTTGAAGGAGATTATTAACTTTGCCTCCCACTGGCAAGACTTTGGCATCAAGGCGTTGTCGCCTCCAAACTCCACCACATTTACCGAAGAAAGTGCTGGCGTTGCCGACTTGATCACAACCTGTTCTGGAGGTCGTAATGTCAAGGTGGCTAGATACATGATTGAAAACGACGTTGATGCATGGGAAGCAGAGAAAAAGTTGTTGAACGGCCAAAGTTCCCAAGGTATTATCACTTCTAAGGAAGTTCATGAGTTGTTACAAAGCTTCAAATTGCAGGACGAGTTCCCATTGTTTGAAGCCATCTACAAGGTGATTTATGAAAAGGGAAATGTTGCCGACTTCCCTTTGTTGTTGGAAGATGAGATGTAAGTATAGTTACCTTGTTGTTGCATTCTGGGAATTCAACGTGTACATTAGTGATTGTCTTTGGTTATTATTAGGTCGTTTATAGATTGATAATAAACTGGTTATGCCTGAAATCTAATTGTGTAATTTTTTGCAACCATTTATTGGTACCCGTGCATGTAATCCAACGGCCGGCATCTGACCCCGTAATCAGTCTGTGGGGTTGTATGACACTCCACATGTTGTCCTTAGGGTGCTGCAGTTTTGATTGACGGGTCGGTTTCATTGTCACGTTTGAAGAACGCTACCCCTCCATCGTTAAACCCAGCCACATTGTCTGCGTTGTAGTATTCGTCTCCTGCCGTGATACCATCAGGAGCAAAATTGTCTCCCATATCCGGCCCTTCGTAGTATTGGCCATCCCAGCAATATCTCTCAAAGCATTGCTGACACTGCTCACTCTGCTCAACTCCTTGTCTTTCTTGTTCTCTTCTGATTATGGCACAAGCAACACAAGCGCTCCATTCTGAGTCCAAGGTTCCGTTCAATCGGGTCGACGACTCGTATCCATTTTGAATCATGCCGTTTCTCTCGGCGTCATCGTAGCTCAATTTGAATGTCGAAGTGTTTGACCAGTAGCTAAAAGGACGGTTAGGCATGTAAATCACCAAAGGAATAGTGGTTGGATCTTCGGCCAAGTCCGTCATCTGCAGAGCATCACATCCAAAAAACGTGGGTCTCGATGTCAAGTTCAAGTTTCTGAAGGTTTTTTGGTCAGGAACGTGGGGAAAAGGAGCAGTCAGCCCTTGTGGGGAGAACTGTCTCTGGTAAGTAGACACCATAGCTGAGCCGTCGGGCCAGTTGTTGTAATCAGCGGAGTTGTCATGGGCAAAAAGCACATCCACCTCTCGTGGCAGCTGAAGCAAAGGAGCAATCGGAATATTCTGGCCATCTTCTCCTCCGTCAACCAAATGAAGAACCAGGGCCTGGGAGATTTTGCCATTCTGGTTGCTGCTTCTGTAGAATGGATTGGGGGCATAGTCGGCCACATCGACATTGAGCATCTCAAACGGATTCACCAAGAACGAGTTTATAAGCCCCGAAAGAAACAGAGGAAGAGAAAGGGAGTTTATCTTCAACACTATCAGGTTAAACAACGAAGATGAGGTGCCCATGAAAAAGCCGGTGTTGTCAAAGCCGCTGATGCAATGGTTGTCGGTGGGATGTCCCTGGTCCAACAGAGAGCCCACGTATTTGGTCTGGACAAACGACAGCAAAGAAGGGTCCCACGACCCCACCTCATACGGCGACAACTCAAACACGGTAGAGTTGAGGTTGACAATGGTGGTGCCGGGTTCCCGGCCGTCAGAAACTAGTATGGGGTACGGCATTTGGTAGCTCCGAAAGGTTGGCAATTGGGTGACATCCGACCACAAGGTGGCTGCCCCGTCATTACTGAAGGTGGTCAACAACTGGTACGATAACGCCCGGGCCCAGGGGTCGGTGATGCTAACTGGGAACAACGCTAATTGCTTGCCCAAGATCTGGGCCGATATGGTAGCCCACATGGCAGTATTTGCAACCACATTGAGTCCATGGTTATCGAGAAAGGAGTGCTTGAGGTTCCACATCTGACCCTGTGAAATGATATCGTCGACACTGACGAGTCCGTTGGCCACCACTGAGCCTACTAGCCACGAGCCGCCCGACAAACCGGTGATGTACGTCGATGCCTGCAAGATACCTGCGAGGGTGCCATCTTGAGACCTGGTTCTTTCGTCCAATGCTGCCAATTGTCCGGCACCGCTAAATTGAGCCCGGTATCCTCCTCCACTAAAAGCGATTCCGATGGTGATATTCGTTGTTGCTGAGCCAAGAAAGGAGTCGACATCAAAGTCGGTCAAGTTGGCTCTAGCAAGGAATTGCGCCAACTTGGCGGTGGTGACCAGGTGACGACCACGCACATAGTCGGCCTCCCAGTTCGAGATTCCGTCGGCGTCTCTCGTCAACACCCCGTTGGGACACAGAACAATGCCTGGGGCATAGTTATTGGTTGGTGACACGGCCACTGTGGTGCCAAGGAGCAACAACAAAAGAGATAACACCTTCATAGCAACAAGCGAGAATAAAGCTACAGGAGACCAAGTTATTCAGTAACTACATGGTGAGGAGCGACAATGCCTGGGCCTTGCAAGGTTATATATACGCAACCACGGTGGTAAAGGAAACAAACATGGGGATCTCCATAATTTCCCAATCAGACTAAATAATAAAATCACCATGGTATCGCTGCACGGGCGAGAGTAGCACGAGGAATATTACGCGCCATTGTCCTGCCAGGCTGACGCTAATCTAAGAACCAGGCGCCATTGCCATGCCCGGCACCAATGGGGGCATTTACGACCCATTGTGGTTGAGTTGGGTTGCAAACAGGGCTTGGAGTCCTGTCCATGCCGTGCCGACAGACCAAGCATCGAGACCCAGGTCGCGAGCACCAGCCCGAGGTAAAACGGGAATATAAACATCAGAGGAATGGCGGTTTTGGCCGTGCACCAAAACAGAAGTGGTGGTCGCCATTCTGGGCCAACGGCGCAAGTCATGCATGTTCATGCAACAGATGCGTCGCGGAGAAGCAACAATGGCGGAGACTACGGCGTGATTTCCCCGAGAGCGAGGAGGAGAGCTACCTTACCCGCGATCGAGGATCGGCACCGATCTGTCCAAATCAGGATCGGGGCCCCGCTGTGATAATGGTGGCCGTGGCTGGTCACTTCCAAGAGAAGAAGAGGAGGGTGGGGTGGTTATGGAGCAGCTCATTCTCGAGACCACGGTGACTGGCAGTTGCAGGTGGTGGGCATTGTTTGAGCTGCATGGGAACAATGAGCTGCAAATTGGAAATATTATTTGCGGCAGAGAAGAAAAATGACAACTCCGTGGACCCCCCTGACACCGTCACGGCGCGAGTGGGGAGCAGCCACCAGGGGTCGGGGTTACTTCCGCGGGGTACTAGAGCGGAAATGGGCCTGCGGGACGGGGCCGTGGCCTGTGGAGAGTGGTTGACATGGTGCGCGTTTCACATGTGTCGAGGATGTCTTGACCAGAACGGCCGGCGTTTACGCATCCAAACCTAAATTTGGCTCCTGCCGTTCTGGGACAAATCATCCCCATTGGGACAGGCGGTGGAGTTTGCAGAAGCCCCTACCAGGCACTAGACGTATTTTACACGTGGGGAGTTTCGGCACGGGATAACAATGGTGCGCGCAAAAAATATCACCAGGGGTATGGTGACCGATGGGACGCCATTTACGAACTGAGGTCTTCCAGCTGGGGCGTCGACAATGGCGAGGATCTTGGACCACAAACCTCGCCGTAATGTAAACCATAACAATCGTAGGAGAAAGAAAACAAACAAACAAACAAACAAGGGCAAGACTATCTAGCTGTTGTCGCTGGCTGTTGTCGTTGGTCGTTGTCCTTGGTGGTGGGGTTGTCGCGATTTAACTGGCGGTAGTCGTTACGGGAGGTTATTCCTGTTGAAGGGTGGTTTTGCTGGTGGTGCGGTAGCGTTCCATGGACGCGGGCATTGCACCCAGTGGACGTGGAACTTGCAGCGATAACAGTGGTTGGTGTCGCGGCGGTTGCAACTAAGGCTTTAGTCCATTGTTCTTGTGCAGGCGATTGTTGTTTGTTTTCAGTTGCGGCCATTGTCCGGAGATGTTCGGGCATTGGTAGAACATCTATGGGGGATTGTTCTCGAATACGAACTTGGGCCATTCGATGTTGCAGTTGGCGCCGGGGGCTAAGTAGCACCGTGTTTGCCAGGCCCACGGGTGCACAACAAGGCTACGAACAGGGCGAGGTGAACCGAGGATGGTGGTGCCGGAAATCTCTGCAGTTTTCCGGAACCCATTTCCCGCAAAACCAGAACAAGCTCCTCACTCCGTACATCCTGCGCCCACGCCCCTCCCAAGGGCACAGGACAGTCACTTTGCTCCTTCCTGATCAAGCATCGATACACCTTGCTTGCAGGCGCCCAGCGTCGCAAGGAGAGACCTGGCTGTGCCTGGGGCCCCTCGCACAAGAGGATAAAATTCCCATGCAAAACACGGTCCTCCGATCGGTGTCGTGGTCAGATCGGAGCCGTGGTCACACCACCGCCATTCCCCTCACTCGGCCGTATGTGGCCTCGCCATACCCATCTCCGCCGGCATTGAAATGGACAGCGGGTCGGGACGAGAATGCCAACGACAGGCTGGGCCCATTCCCGTTGGCGAGGGGACACCCGTCCGACCGGGAACGCGCCCACCTCCCGTACCGGGATCGGCACTAGGCCCAAAACGGAAATATCCGCCCCTCCATCGACAACCTCCACCACCACCACCAGTTGCGCCCAGAACCCTCGATGCCGCAGCCAGCACCCACTAACGACGGTGCCCGGGGTCGAACCCTGCCCCTCACGTGGCGGCAGTTGCTTCAGAACAAGATAACGGCGGCGCAGCGGTGGAGCCACCACGGCCAAGAATGGTACCAGCGCCAGCCGGTGGCGGTGCGGGCGGCGGTGGTGGCGGTTGCGGTGGTGGCGGTGGCGGCGGGCGCGGCCATGGTGGTGTTCCACCGCCGCATCGTCGCCCTCCTTGTTGAACTTGCCGATGGGTGGCACCAGTTGCGGTACGGGCCCGCCATTTTGTTTGCGTTGGTGTTTGCCGTGGGGTTCCCGCCGTTGATCGGGTTCACCGGGTTGAGCTTGCTCACGGGGATGGTGTACGGGTTCCCGCAGGGATGGCCGCTCTTGGCCGCCGGGTCGGTGCTGGGGTCGTTTGCCGCGTTTGTGGTGTTCCGGTATCTCGTGCAGGGCCAGGCCCGGCGGTTGGTGGAGGTCAACGACACCTTCCGGGCGTTTTCGGAGATCTTGAACGACCGCAACTCGTTGTTGTTGTTGACGTTGATCCGGTTGTGCCCGTTGCCGTACTCGTTGTCCAACGGGGCGTTGGCGGCCATCCCCGAGTTGCCGGCCCGCACCTACTTGCTTGCGTCGGTGGTCACCTCCCCCAAGCTCTTGATCCACTTGTTTGTGGGCCACAAGTTGAAGGCGCTTGGCGACGGCACCCGCAGCACGGGCACCAAGGTTGCCGACGCTGTCAGCATCGTGGTGACGGCGGGCGCCGCCTCCGCCGCCGCATACTTGATCTACGCCAAGATGCAGGCCAAGTTGGCCAGCTACCGGGCCCGCTCGGGGCCGGGATACGACGAGTTTGTGTTTGGCCACTTTGACGACGACTTGGAGATGGCGGGCGCAGAGTTGGAGTTGAACTCGGCCGACTTTGACGACGATAACTTCATCATTGACGACGACGACGACGACGACGACAACAGCGAGCACGATGCCCACGACAGCGAGGCCCGAGACGTGGCCGCACGCGACACAGACGGCGACAAGAAGGTAACAGCCACCACCATGGAGGTACCGATGGAGCTGAGCACGTCTACAACCAGAGACTACTAGTAGTGTACATTAAATATGCAATTGTAATGATACAGAGCATGAGGAGGGCATGTAGGAGGCGGTGGGGTAGGGCCAGGGCCACGGATGGCAGTGGCCAAACAATCACCCCAACTCCTAGGCAAACAAGATCCTCGTTCTTCTCTTCTCCACGCGATCATGCTCCCGGGTCTTACTAATGAGCCCCAAGCCATCCTGTTCACAGTAGATGCCATCATTGATTAAGTAATAGTCCCGGTCAATGTTGTGTCCACACTGGCGACACCGCAAGCATTCCAAGTGCCACTTTTGACTCAATTCGTTCTCAATGCAGCTACCTTCGATTCCCACCTGGCACTGCTGGCATACTGTGCCGTTGGCTTCGTGGTAGTGCTGGAAACAGTAAGCAAGGTCGTTCAAGGCATACACTTGCACGTGCTTGTTGAACTGCAAGGTACATTCATGGTGCGAACACTGGAAACACCCACGATGCCACTGGCCCGACAACTCGCCTGTCCGCGAGAAGATTGCCCGGGCAGAACCCTTAGCATCGGCATCCACGGGTTGGCCGCAGCCTCGACAAGGTCCTGTTCCTGGTGCGTGGACGGAGAGCTCGATCGAGTTTTGGGAGATATCTCCCGTTTGTGGGGACTGGGTGGAGGTGAACTTCTCGGGGGTGTCTCTGAGGAAGTTGGAGGGAGACTGGTTGGTTTCCGTGATTTCAAAGTTCATGCTTTTCAACTCCTGTTCGATGCTGTGAGTTTTGGGCGAGAGGGGCTTGACAGACTCGTCCTGTTCTTCTTGTTGTTCAAGTTGCTCGTGTTGTTGATGTTCCAAATTTCTTTCAACTTGTGGCTCTTGTCTCTGTTGCACTTGCTCTTCCTCTTCAACAACCACAGGCCTTGCCCTGGTAGGACTACCGTGCTCCAGTTGGACTCTCTTCTTCACCGGGGATTCGTGCGAATGCACCACCGCCAATGGCTTGATCGATTCGATGGAGGCGATACTCACGTCGTCGAAGCTGTGGCTCGACCTCGAGCTCCGAGAGTGGTCAACGTCCTCAATATTGAACTGGGGAATCGTGGGATTTGGCACCACGTTCTCGCTACCCTCTTTGTCGATATTGAAGGTACTACCCGACATTTTCAATGACGCCAATTGCCGTTCCAATTCTTTCTCGATGGCTTCTTCCTCGTCGTTTCTTGACTCTTTGGAAATAATGGAACTGACCATTGATAATTGGCTGGTTCTGTTATCCCGGGTCCCTAATTGGAGACTCTGCTGGTGGGAGTGCATAAACTGGCGGTAGTCATCCCCATCCGCCTTGTTCAACTGTTCATTTCCCTCGTGAGTCTCGTATGAAAACCGGTTATCGATGGAGTCTTGGGGCGCAAACTTGGCTAAACCCAACTGGGTTGGGGATGTGTTAGGCAAGTCTGGGGGTGTACATGGGGTTGGGGGGCTTGCGGGACCGTGATGCTTGTGGTACTCCATGTCCTTCTTGAAATCGTCTAAAGCATTGGACAAAGAGTCGCCACGGGCTTCGGAGTAGCTTGGTTTGCGGGGCACCCCTGTTTGATACCGTGGTTGAGGAGGATGTGGACCGTGCTGGTGAGAGGGTCTGGGATAGCCAGCAGGAGGTCTGGTGCTGAAGTTGGCATGAGGATTAGTTGCCGGCATGGGACGGGCTTGGAACTGATGCCTGTGTTGATGTTGTTGAGGGTGGTGTTGAGGGTGGCCACGAGGGTAGCCCTGAGGAAAGACCTGGTGCTGTAAGCCGGGCATGGCTGGCCCCATTCCACCATGGTTTGCAGAAGCAACATTGTAGGGCATGTTCATACCCACGGGTGTGGTTGCGGGCACATTTCCAGCCATGGGAGGGTAACCTTGTCTTGGGTAAGGTCCGGGATGAGGTCTTTGCCTGGGTTCAAACCGGGGAGGGTAGTTGCGTTGGTGGCGAGGGTTGGCAAATGGCTGGGCCTGGGGGTGTGGTTGAGGGTGTGAGTGGAGGTGGACAGGAGGGAAAGCCTGGTACCCTCTCTGAGCATATTTGTCCGTGGGATTGTCGTAGGGGGTTTGGTTGGTATCTTGGTGGATTTGGGGGATGGGCTTTGAGTGTACGGAACGGGTATCCTGATAGTAGATGTCCTTTTGGGAGTGGTTATCCCTTTGGGAATAGCTGTAACTGTGTTGAGAGCGGGAATCCTGCTGAGAGTGGTTGTCTCGATGAGAATAGCTGCCCTGCAGAGAGAAGCCGCTACGCTGAGAGTAGTTGTCTCCTTGGGGATAGTTGGCCTGTCCAGAGTAGCTCTCTGGTTGAGAGTAGATACTTTCTTGGTCTTGCTTCTCTTCACCGTAACCGCCACTTTGATACCCATCTTGTTGGCTATGGTTGTAATTCTTGATATCTTGATCCACATAACTGTTCTCTCCATCATTTGGATGGCTGTTCTCACGACCCTGTTCTCTGTAGCCATTCTCACTACCAATATGATAACTGTCTTGACCAGGGCCTTCGTTCTGGGAGAACTTACTACCGTAGCCACTATGGTTACTTTCACGTTCTGAGCTGCGATGAGACCACTCGTCACGGTGAGAGTGCATCGACAGACTGGGGATCTTGCACACAGCATTGTCGTCTATTTCTTCATCTTCCACACTGGTATTGTTGGTGTTGTCGGACGACCCTTGCTTGCCAAAACTGTCCTCCTCTGTGAGGCTGTCGTCTGCTGAATTCAATTCTAGCGTAAGGTTCTTGATGTTTCTGTTCTGGGGTTCTTGAGGTCTCACCGGGTATGACTCGTTGCTTCGTATATATCCGTCTTGTACATAGTCACTGTTGTTGTGGCCATCCTTTTCGGCAGCCAAGTTGGGGGTCTGGGGGTAAGGAACGCCCTTGACGTCGTCCACAAAGAAGGTTCCCTGGGAGGAGCCTGTGGGCAAGTCGTAGGGGTTCTTGAACTCGCTGGTGTTGCGGACGGTGGAGTTGACGGAGCTGTTGCTCTTGGAGTCGTTCAACTTGGTGAAGTTGGAGCTCAAAGGCAGGGACTTTGACGACGAGGAGAGGGAGGTTGTCGACGACTTGGGCGGGGTGACGGCTCGTTTGCTCTTGCCGGAGCCCGAGGAATAGTGGCCGCTGTCCAACGACGACTTGGACGGCTGGTTGGTCATGGTGTGGTAGTTGCTGTGGTTGGTGACGGGGTGGTTGTCGGATCCACTCCCCTCCTTGTAGACGTCGAATCCTGCCCTCTCGTACACGCCTTTGTAGCGATGCTCAACCTTGAAAGGGGGGAAGGCCGAGTCCAACGACCGGGGCGAATGCTGCGACGACCGGATGAAGGTGGGGAACGACTGCATGTGGGGGATAGACACCGGCTTCATGGCAGCCTTAGGAGGATGGATGTGGATGTTGCAAACGCAGTTTGCCAGGCAAGGTCAATGGGGCTCAACGGGGCCCGCGGTGTAAACAATCTGGCAATGGCGTTCGGCTAGCGAAGGGGCCAGGCGATACAGTCACCAAGATGGCAATAGGGGGGCCACAAGCGGGGACAATGGGGCGATACCGGCACTGGTGCTCCAAGTTGTAAACAAACGGCTTGTTTACAATGAGGCTGGATGCGGTAACACGGTTCCAGTTTGGTCCAAGATGTGCCTTGATGGGAACCGCTGGCGATGACAACAATCTGGGGGTGGCAGGACAACTGGTGCACGGGAACCACACTGACGGGTGGTGGTTGTGATGCGGACGGCAGACGATGGATCCACCTTTGGTAGACACACTAAGGATGTGTGGGTGAAAGAAATGTGTAGGCCGGTGGTTGGGGCGGTCAATGACGTCACCACGCTGAGGGTTGGGGCCGTGGTTTAAAAGATGTGCCAGACGGAAATGGGGCTAGCGTCAACGTCCAGAATGGGCAAATCGCGTGCTGCGGTGAAGCCAACGGAGCCGCAACTAGGATACGGCAGCGGGGAAGGCGACGGCGGGTCGAGGGCTTTGTGGGACCACGAGTTGGCGTCGATAACGGGCCAGAAACCGGAGGGTTAAGTGGTTGGCACCAGGGATGGAAAATTGGCGCGAGCGAAGCGGATGGTCAGGGACGGCGGCTTGAGGTAACGCACCTGGTAGGCTTGGCAACGGGTTGCGACGCTCCGATATACAACCGCAAGAAGGAAGCACGGAACCAGACTCCTGGGACTGGCAATAACGAACGAGGTTGTGACGACTCACAGAAAAGACAGGTACAAACCAACTAAAGTCAAGGTGCAGATTTAGTTGACGATGCAAAGGGAAAAATTGACTACCGTCGGCCACCACCATGGTTGACAGCAGGGGGGGTCTTTGTGTCATTGTTTTTGTTTTCGGGGTGGTCGCCGGCATCTTGTTTTGAGTTAGCAGAGATGATGGAGACTTGCGTTTGTGGTGTCATTACTACTGCACGCCGTCAACAATGGTGAACAAACAGTGATGCCCGCCATTATTCACCAGCCCCAACCAAAAACACCAATGTTCCCGGCTGGGGAATGGCCTGGCACTCCAGTCCCCGTGTGGCTGCGTGCATAAATCTACATATCAGTTGACCAGGCGGTGGGGAGAGAGTTGGGGGGGTTGTGGCGCGATTCAGAGGGCCAAATTGCGGGGTTTCAAAGTGGGAAGCGCTTGCCTGGGCCGCGCTAACGTTGGTCCTGGCGGTGGCGGCCTCGTCTACTGCTTGTTTTGGCGACTATTCTTGCCCTCTGGCCGCCAATAATGTCGCCATAGTCGGCCACTACGCGAAAAAAATAAACAAAAATAGAGATGAAAATGCACACGGTCTAAACTAAACTAAAACGTTATTTTTTACCATTTAGCTTGCTATTTTTGGATCGACGCGTTTGTCGTGCATGTGTCGCAACTTTTTTTTTTGGTGCTGTCTTGTCATTGGTTGCCGTCGAGCCAGCCATCCTCCCGTTTCCGTTTTGGGCCTAGCCAGGCACGCCCCGTCCACCTGCCCTGTATACAACACAGGGGCTTGGGGTTTTGGTTACAATCGGTGTTGGTTGTCGCGTTGCTCCAGTGGAGAAGTTGGCGGCAGACCGTGGCACGTGCTAAACATCAAAGCCATTGCCTTTTGCTGTGTGCATCCTGTATGTTACGGTGAGCTGGCGAAAGTTGTCCTATTCTACGCCTCTATCTACGCCAACAACTTGTGACGTGCGCTCTTGGTGCTGGTAAATGATCACCACAAGCTTAGGAACGTGTACTGGGCAATGGTTCCAGAAGGGTCAGCTCATGTAGATGATAATGATACTGGCAACAGAAGCCATTTGTTTATAGCAGAATTAGTCCCTTTTCAGAGTGGGGAAAAGCATCTGCGGCAAACACCCCGCTGCAGATTAACCTTTTGCATCTCTGCTGGCGGAAACTGATTACCGTCACTAATTAAGGTGCGACTTGAGGTGACGAACATGCATCATCCAGGCAGTTATTTTTAGCAACCCATGTTCTTTTCTTTGCTGGTATGATGCTTTGACATGTGTCTTTGCTAGTCGGTGCAGAGAAACATACCACAGGCTGAACCTTAGTGGAATTTACTTGGAACTGGGGATCCGTGTACATCCTCAGTAAAGTTGTCATGTAAGAGGGTTTTCCTCCACGATCGTTCCTGGTGCAGTAGGACCATTTCCAGAGCAGTAGGATTATACCCAGAGCAGTAGGAGCATACCCAGAGCAGTAGGAGCATACCCAGAGCAATTACTAGGTCAGTCAGTGGCGCATGCTCTCTTGAAATTGTACTAATTTCACGATATTCATGGTTTGAGCCTTTCTTCTGGCCACTATTCTTTAGCACATTGGACATATAGACAGATTATATCGTTCTTGCGCTATAGACCCGTACCATTCATGACTGCAAATGTCCATTTGAACCATGAATACTACTTGATTGGCTACGTGGCGCCTGGTCCAATAATCGCAGTGCATCGTGTTTTCTCGTAATGGGTGCAAATTACTGTATTTGGTAGCGGCGTATATCCATGGAAAATCAATTTTCATGTACAAGCATCGTATTGCTTGGCAGAAGTGTTAATCTGAATGATGTCCGGACTGTCAATGAAGGTTATCGGCAATCATTTGGTCCCTGTCAAGTACGGTCTTCGTCTTCAGAATCAATTCCGAGGTGGCCACATGTTTTTTGCCACCAAACATAATCGTTGCCGCTACATCGTTTACGAGTTGCAACTAACGATTACCCAAACACTACCATCCAATATGAAGGCGCAAGCTTGTGTCTATATTAGCAAAAGACCAAACAAGAATCACCAGTCTATCCTTTCTCTTCCAAAACAAAATTCTTCCATATATCGAGTGTCTTACTAACAAACACATTTCCAAACAAGACACTCGAGGCAAAATAGAGAATGTTAGAGTGAATGCAACGTCTGAGCAGACAAAACATATACAAGTTGTCCTGCGCAAAATTTTCCTAGCTACCAGTTTGATTTGTATAAAATTTGGCATGAAACTTATGGATTGTATAATCAACTACAGTCGTAAATTTCCGTGACTAAACGGTCACCGTTCCGCTGCAACAAGGCATCCGTTTTCCAATATCCGCGTTCAAGATCTTTTACCATCTCCGGCACCTTCATCGCAATTCTGTCAGAGTCAAATAATGATCATTGCCAGTGCCCATGGTGGGGATCTCGCACCCATACAACCAATCCCCGGTACCAAAACAGCCATGGCCTCCCGTTTCATGATAGGCTGTCCAAGAACCAACACGAACGGAGAAAGAAATCGGAGCTCCTATTCACGACTTCGGAGTATGGATTTTTCCGGTATCGGCCACGAGAGCCACATTAGCAAGCAATGTAAACAGGCGGAAAATTCTATTTTACAATTCTAGACCAACACACAAAACCGGTTCCGAAAACACCCGACTGGCACCAAAAATCCCCAGGATGCAAGCTGGTGCCCGTACCAACAGCAAATAATACGCCAACTTTGTCGAAATTGACGTCTGGTGAGCAGAGGAATGGCGTTATCGTAACCTATGGAACCATGTACAGTGGGTAGGACGGCATCTTCCCTAGAGCAGAAGAAGAAGGGCCGGCAAACACCGACAGTTTGCGAGCAATGACCCCCGCCCACACCTGAGGCAATGGGCACCGTTCCCCTCCCTCGTTTGTGGCACGAATTATTCTTTCGATATGGCGCTATTGTTGGAACACTTGCACATCAATGGTTGCATCCCCTCACTGGAAAAACACGGAACCAATAATACGAGGGTCTGGCTCACGTGAACGCAATGCCAATGCAGCGGCTAGCAATATGCAAGGGCATGTCGCAACCGCCCGGGGCTCCAAGGCGAGAAACACTACGGCATCATGAGCATGGCCAGGCGACACCAGCTGCGGCAATTGCGAGGCCACCCCCCCCTGGCACCAACGTCATGGTTTAAGGTTGTCAAAGTCACCAGTTCATGACCGCAAAATAACTCGTACTTGGTATGGCATGCGCAGAACCGAACCAATTTCGAGGGTAGAGGCTGAGGACAAGCGGGGCCAAAATTTTTTTGACCCAAAACCGACATCTACGAACAACACATACATCCAACATATTGCAATACAACACCAACGACCGGTTCTCCACTTTGTTGCATAGGACCAAGCGGCACCAAAGGTGTGCAGTTTTTGACCTACATGCCACCGCTGATGGGGCCACCATGGACAGCGCAATACTACCGCTGGCTTGCTCCACCCCTCACTTAGGCGCGCGATGCCCTGAGGTAGTCGTTTTAGGAGGGCCTGCCGGTAGTCCGCCCGAAAAGGTTGCAAATGTTGAAAATTTTTTAGGCCTGAGGAGGATAAAAATTGTTATGGCTTAAATCGGAAAAGTGATGCACCACCGGAATTGATATGCATAAACCGGTTGTCACCAACAAGATGGTTACAAATGGCAGTTTGCAAGATGGTCGGGTACAGCAAATATAAATAACCATCGATATCCACCATTTGCGACGGGCCAGAGGGGAAAGGTGATGAATTTTGAAGTGTATTTTGCATTGTTTTGACGTCAGTTGCAACTAGGGTGAGTGACACTATTCCGGACCTGGAATTCCCCCCCTTACTTTTGTCATTGCCTTGCTTTTTTGGCATTTCTTGATTTTTATTTGGTTATCAATTCTGTTGGCACACCGCCGTTTGAGCAACAATGTTGAAGGTTGCTAGATATAGAGGACCCGTGAGGTTTGCGTCCACGGTTTCGACCGGGGCCAAGAGCGGATCGTCGATCCACACCCATACCATCAAGACCCCCGTGGGTATCAAGGCTGCAATTGCGGCATTGAAGCCCAAGACGTCGAGATTGTCGATTGAGGGCCCCATCGAGTGTGATTTGGAAGGGTTTTCGTTGTTGAACTCGCCGATTTTTAACAAGGGTTCTGCATTTACCAAGGAGGAGCGCAAGGCGTTTGGCTTGGAAGGGTTGCTCCCCGCACAAGTGAATACCTTGGATGAACAGGTGGAGCGGGCATACCGACAATTTTGCTTTTTGAAGACTCCCCTCGCCAAGAATGACTTTTTGACGTCGATGAGAATCCAGAACAAAGTGTTGTACTATGAATTGGTGAGACGGCACATTCGCGAGATGTTGCCCATTATCTACACCCCCACCGAAGGAGATGCCATTGCTGCGTACTCACACCGGTTCAGAAAGCCCGAGGGGTGCTTTTTGAACATCAGCGACCCCGACTCCATTGATTCGAGATTGTCGGCGTACGGCGAAGACAAGGACATTGATTACATTGTCGTGTCCGACGGAGAGGGGATTCTTGGTATTGGTGACCAAGGGGTAGGAGGAGTGAGAATCGCCATTGCCAAGTTGGGGTTGATGACGTTGTGCGGTGGGATCCACCCAGGAAGGGTGTTGCCCGTGGTGTTGGATGTGGGAACCAACAATGAGAAGTTGTTGAATGATGATTTGTACATGGGGAACAAGACGCCTCGTGTGAGGGGCGAGCAATACTGGGATTTTATAGACAAGTTCATCACCGCCGTCAAGAACCGGTTCCCCAATGCTGTGTTGCATTACGAAGATTTTGGTGTTTCTACTGGTAGAGATATGCTATACAAATACAGGGACGAGTTGCCATCGTTCAATGACGATATCCAGGGTACCGGGGCGGTGGTGATGGCCTCCATCACTGCCGGGCTCAAGTACTCCAACCGTGACTTGTTGGACACCGAGGTTTTGATTTACGGAGCTGGATCTGCCGGGCTCGGGATTGCCGACCAAATTGTCAGCCACATGGTGTCGCATGGGTCTACCAAGGAGGAGGCGCTTGCCCGTATCCACTGCATGGACCGCAGAGGGTTGATTTTGAAGTCGTATGAAGGATCTACCGCCACCCAGCAGATGTATGCCGACAGCGACGCCGAGTGGGCAGGAATCGACACCAAGAACTTGGTGGAGGTAATCCGCAAGGTTAAGCCCACAGTGTTGGTGGGGTGCTCGACGCAGGCGGGAGCGTTCACCGAGGATGTGATCAAGGAGATGTACAAGCATAACAAGCAGCCATTGGTTTTCCCGTTGTCGAACCCCACCCGGTTGCACGAGGCGGTGCCGGTGGACATTATGAAGTGGACCGACAACAATGCGTTGATCGCCACGGGGTCGCCTTTCCCCCCCGTGGATGGGCACTATATTTCTGAGAACAACAACTGCTTTACGTTCCCCGGTATTGGGTTGGGAGCAGTGTTGTCGCGGTGCACCACCATCTCCGACACCATGGTGTCGGCTGCGGTGGACCAGTTGGCTTCGATGTCACCCAAGATGGAGGACCCCAAGAACGGGTTGTTGCCCCGGTTGGAGGAGATTGACGAGGTAAGTGCCCACGTTGCCACGGCTGTGATTTTGCAGTCGATCAAGGAGGGCACGGCCCGGGTTGAGAACGAGAGACGTCCCGACGGGGGCTTTGTGCAGGTGCCACGGGAGTTTGGCCAGTGTCTCAAGTGGGTGCAGTCGCAGATGTGGCGGCCAATCTACAGGCCATTGGTGAAGGTGGAGCATGTGCCGGAGATCCATACCTTCCAGTACTAGAGCACGCCGTTGTTATTTATAGAGTAGGGCGATAATACATGCATTAGGAATAGCTGATGATGGAGGTGGTGGGAGGTGGTAACTGGTGGTAGATTGAATAGATGGTAAATGGTAGGAGGTGTAGATGGCAGATGGTAGTTTTGGAACATATGGTAGCAGTTTAAGCATATGGTAGCACAACAGAGCAATAATAGCCAGTTCTAGATAGTAGAGCAGATGCTCGTAGCTGGAGCGCATGGTAGCTCATAGCACAGATGGTTGCACACAGCACAGCTGATAGCGTATACCACAACTACCCCACCACACCCACAGAACCCACACCACCACCAAGTTCCCCACTGGCCACACCCAAGCGGGGCCCCCACGCGCCAAACTCCAGCGCCCTGTCCCAAAACGGCAACCGCCGCACCAGCGAGAAACGGCGGGTCCAATGAGATTTTGGGTTCCGGTTTTCACCGCGAAAAATTTCCAACACTTCTTTCTCCACATTCACAACCACCAACCACATACCCGACAATGTCCGTGGAAGAATTGAAGAAAACCGTTGCCCACTTGCAGGAGCGCATCCAATACCTCGAGCACAAGGCCGGCGTCGTGCCCGCGGTGCCAAAATCGATCAGAATGGTGTTGATTGGCCCTCCCGGCGCCGGCAAGGGCACCCAGGCCCCCAACCTCAAGGACAAGTTCTGTGCGTGCCACTTGGCCACCGGCGACATGTTGAGGGCGCAGGTGGCGGCTAAGACCCAATTGGGAGTGGAGGCCAAGAAAATCATGGACCAAGGGGGGTTGGTGAGCGACGAGATCATGGTGAACATGATCAAGTCGGAGTTGGAGAACAACAAGGAGTGTGCCAACGGGTTTATCTTGGACGGGTTCCCTCGTACCATCCCCCAGGCCGAGAAGTTGGACTCGATGTTGGGCGAGCGCAAGACGCCGTTGCAGAGCGCGGTGGAATTGAAGATTGACGACGAGTTGTTGGTGGCCCGTATCACGGGCCGGTTGGTGCACCCAGCCCTGGGCCGGTCGTACCACAAGTTGTTCAACCCTCCCAAGAAGGACATGACCGACGACGTCACCGGCGAGCCCTTGGTGCAGCGTTCCGACGACAACGAGGCCGCCTTGACCAAGCGGTTGGTCACCTACCACAAGCAAACAGAGCCCATTGTCGACTACTACAGAAAGTCGGGCATCTGGACGGGGATCGACGCTTCCCAGAAGCCCTCCAAGGTGTGGGCCGACATCTTGAAGTGCTTGGGCCAGTAGGTGTGCGTGTTTAGGTGGTGCCCGTTGTCCCAGCATTGCTGGTGGTGGTGGCTTCCATTGACCCCATCCCATTTCCGATGTGCTCGAGGTGTAGGTATTTATTAACTTGTATAAACTATTACACGCTTCGCCATGTAATGGGTTATGTACGGACGCCATGGGCCATAGCTTGCATGTGCAACATGTCATTTGACATGAGTGCATTGGCCTTGTATCCTTGACGTCGTTTGTGACTCGTGACGTTGTCGTGTTGGAGGCTGTTGTTTAAATCATGGAAGAAGCAATTTGTAGCCAGTGGTACACCACGATTCACAACGATTCACAACGAGTCACAACAATTCACCATAATTGACCATAATGGACCATAATTGACCACAATTGACCATAATTGACCATAATTGACCACAATTCACTATAATAGACCATAACTAACCATAATTCACGACAATTCACCACCACAATCATCGCAACTTCTCTCGCTTCACCTGCGGGCCCAACTCCCCATCCGCACCCCGCTTGTTCGACGACTCGTTGAAGCACGCCACGTGCACAATGCGCCGCGGCGCCTTGCCGTCTCCCCCCTTGACGCAGTTGTACCAACACCACTCGCCAATGTCGTCATTGTACTGGGCCTTGACCTGCTCGCGGCAGATGAGACATCGGTTGGTCATGTTGTTGTCGTGCGCAGGCACCACCACGTACGGCACTGCTGTGGTCGCGGCCTCCGCTGCAGCCGCCCGAGGCTCGTGCTTGCTATCGGCAGTGGCAAACTCAAGCAACTGGGCATCGTCAAAGTTGACCCAGTCATAGTCGTCCAAATAGAGGTTGCGCGACTGCACTGAGGCCCCGGCCTTGCCTGCAGCCTTGGTGTTGACCCGGAAATGCCAGTCCAAGTGCAACCGTTTGTTGCGGGCGCCGGGGCTGTCATCGGTGAACCTCTTGCCGCAAAGGGCGCACTTGGACGCCTTGGCGCTGTAGAGCAACTCCACCGCCTGCGCCGACGGGTGGTTGGAGGAGATGAACTGTTGTAGTCCGCTCGAGGTGCGCTTGGAAACCACCACCATCTCTGCGTACTTGGCCTTGTCGTAGGGGGAGCGCGGAATGGCGCTGGTGGCACTCAAGATGTCCTCGAGAGCCGTGGCCGACGGCAACGCCGGGTTGGCCGCCAGGTATTTTGTACGGGGGATCACCACTGTGTAGGTGGCCTTGGCGCCCGGGATGGGCTCCTGGGTGCGGATGACCAACCCCGATGCAATCAAGTCCCAGAACACCTGGTCGGCCCGGTTTCCTGCCGGCGGTGCTCCGGCGGGCCCCGGGGTGGTGCCCGGGGTGGGCATGGGGGTGGACATGGGAGTGGAGCCCAACTCCTGCTCCTTGATGGAGGTCAACTGGTTCTGCACCGCCTGGAGCTGGGCCGGCTTCATGGTCTGCGACTGCAAGATGCCCCGGAGCTGGGCCAACGCCCGGAGCTTGTCCTCCAACCGGGGGTCGGCCCCCGGGCGCAACTTGGCCTCGAACACGGGGATGAGGTGGTTGATGTCATCCACCAAGCGGCGGGTGGTCAACGGCAGCGGCCCCGGCCCGGGCTTGGCCTTGGGGTACCCTGCTTTGCGCAAAAGGGTGTCGATGCGGTCGAGCTGGTCCCCGGGGAACAACGGGTCGCCCGTGCCCTTGGCTTTGGTGACCTTCCAGGTGTCGAACAACGCCACCAACCGCGCGCGCGTGCTCTCATTGGCCAACTGGAACACGTGCGAGAACAAGGCGAACATGTCGTCGCCGACGAGGATGTTGTAGGGGCTGCCCACTGTCTTGCAGATGGAGTCCAACAAGTACAAGGCAAAGAGTTTGTGGTCGGGGATGGCGCGGCGGATGCGCGCGGCGATTACGTTGATGATGCCGTCCGCCGCCTGCGGGTTCTCCTTGGCGATGATGGTGAGGTTGTCGATGATGGGTCGGGAGTTGAAGGTGAGCTCGTTGAGGCTCTGTGCGTAGTCGTCGACAATGGAGTCGTCCATGGTGCCCGGGGTGGGGGTGTGCGTCACGTGACGGGTGTGGGGTCGGTGGATGCCGGGATGGTGGATGCCGGGATGTGGTGCTGGGGTGGAGGTTGTATGGTTGGGCTTGATGGTGATGGTTTGACGATATGGATGTGGCACGTGCAGCCAATCACATGCCTGTTCACGTGGTGTTGCATCACTTGATATAAACATCGTGACATTTGCCACGTGCCGCGTTCACGCCCGATTAGGCAATCGGTGCCCAGCCGCGGTGTCCCTGCGTGGAGTCATAAAAATTTTCATACTCTTTCTCCCCCCTGGTCCGACGCTGTGTCGTCATCATGTCGCCCCCTCATTCTTCGTCCGATAAGAAGCAATCCGGCGCCGCTAGGGTGCTCGGCTCGGCATCCGCCGGTATCTGCGAGATCGCCGTCTTCCACCCCGTTGACACCGTGTCCAAACGGTTGATGTCCAACCACGGCAGAATCACGTCTGCCTCCCAGTTGAACACGGTGATCTTCCGTGAACACGCGGCCAATGCATTGGGCTCGCGCTTGTTCACGTTGTTCCCGGGCTTGGGGTACGCCGCCTGCTACAAGATCTTGCAGCGGGTGTACAAGTACGGCGGACAGCCGTTTGCCAACGAGTTCTTGACCAAGAACTTCCGCGACTCCTACGACTCGTGGTTCGGGCCCAAGACCGGTAAGGCGTTGTTGTCGGCCACCGCGGGGTCGTTGATCGGGATCGGAGAGGTGGTGCTCTTGCCGTTGGACGTGCTCAAGATCAAGCGGCAAACCAACCCGGAGTCGTTCCGCGGGCGTGGCTTCGTAAAGATCTTGGCCGACGAGGGGTTCGGCTTGTACCGCGGATGGGGGTGGACCGCCGCCAGAAACGCCCCGGGCTCGTTTGCCTTGTTTGGGGGTAACTCCTTCGCCAAGGAGTACATCTTTGGCTTGAAGGACTATTCGTCGGCCACCTGGTCCCAGAACTTCGTCACTTCCATCTTTGGTGCCTCGGCGTCGTTGATTGTGTCTGCCCCCTTGGATGTGATCAAGACGAGAATCCAGAACCGTAACTTTGACAACCCCGAGTCCGGGTTCACCATCTTGAAGAACATGGCCAAGAATGAAGGTTTTACTGCCTTTTTCAAGGGCTTGACCCCCAAGTTGTTGACCACGGGGCCCAAATTGGTGTTTTCGTTTGCGTTGGCCCAGTCGTTGATCCCCGCTTTTGACAAGTTGTTGGCTTAGCGTCGGGGTGACGTCCGTTGTTATTTTATTCATGTACATAGTAGAAATACATAGACTCCGATGCTTAGTCACGTGGTTAATGTTGCCGATGCCTGGCCCGAGCTTCGGGCTAATCCGACAGGGAATCTTTAGCAACCTTGAAACTCTTTGCTGACCACTAATGATGTACATCTACATATTACAAGATAGCTATTACTAGGGGTGCTACCATGCGTGCTTACATAATCAACAAATCACCGAACTTTGATAGTAATTGCGTAATATTTTCATAATCTACTGAACAGAGATCTTTGATATTACTTATATAGAGATATATAATGCTTATATAATCAACAAATCACCGAACTTTGATAATGCTTATATAGTGCTTATGTAATCAACAATACACCGAACTTTGATAATCCTTACATAAAGATTACATAACATTTTGATATGCTGACTTCTTACATAATCTCTTACTTAACACAGCAGAATGCTCCAAGTTCGATTATATAATCGCTTACATATGTAATTACATAATACATTATGTAACGAGTATTCCGATAATTGGTGGGAGCACGACCTCTCTGCTTGC